>JAVSBS010007368.1:3782-66350 GCA_033124195.1 Coracias cyanogaster
GATGAGGCTCTGAGTAACCTGACCTAGGTAGATGTCGCTACTTATGTAGGAAGGTTGGACTAGATGACCTCTAGAGGTCCCTTCCAGCCTGAAACGTTCTATGATTCTATAAATACGAGTAAGTGGGATGCATTAACACATATTAATGAGGAATTCAAGAGTTCTGCTTTTTAACTGAAAGGGAATGCAAAAGACTAGTCTAACACCTAAGAAAAATATTTTTTGAGAGTATAGTCAGAGTATAGGCAACTGGATTTTGGAGGGTTTTTGTTTGTTTCTTTGTGGGTTTTTTTGTATTTGTTTTAATAAATGTTAGGGACCATGTTGGAAACAAAGTTATCAAACTGCCACTTTGGATTTTTATTTGCTTGTGCTTATTTTTTTTTTTTTTGTCTTTTAACTCATTAGAAAAGATTCATCAGCTACTATTGGTTCTACTATTGGTATTTAAACTAGCCATGTTTACTATTCAGTAAAACTAAATACAGAAAACCGTGTTGGCTTAATCTTTGGCAAAACTGAGCTTCAAAAGAATCTGATGGGTGGGTTCAGATCAGATAAAATTTGGCAGCACGCATTTCGGATTCACAACATTTCCATATCCAGGAACCATGCCTAATTCCTGAGAGCTTCCTGTTCAGTTAAAGTATGTGCTGGCTCTGAAGCTGAAGATCTTTGACAAACCCTAGGAAATCAGACTTTCTCAGTTCTTTGTGGATAGCAGCAACCCTTTTATATAGCATCAGAAGAATTTTGTAATGGTCTTGGCTGGAATTTTCCTCTCACCATGCCAGGTTGTGGCCACACTTCGACCGTGCTCCATGGAGATAGTCTGGAATCCTCTGGAATACGTCCCACTGTAGAAATGAAAGATATTATTAACAGCAAGATTGAATACCATGAAGAAGAAAAGGCTTCCTGTGTTTAAGGCTATGAGGAAACAGGATGTGAGATAATTAGCCATAATTTATAATATATAACCATATTATTTCCTCGACAAGAAATGGGATGGGTGTTATCTTGTCATGGAAACACCATTCTTTAATTATTCCAAGAGTCTGTGTGAGCACTTTGCAAATATTCTAGCAAATGAGCTGTGACCAACCATATTTTTTCACAGTTTTAAGACAAAAAATGCTTGGAGCTTTTGATATAGTATGTGCATATCTTGAAACTTTTAATAAAAACCCAACAGCGCACTCCTTAACAAAAATAGCCCACATTGTTTTCTTCTTCCAAATGATGTGTTATAATTTGTGGGATGGTGACCTGACTAACCAATTTAGCATGCTGGATTTAAGGACCATTATGCAATGGTCCTCTTCACCACCCTGAACAGGCTTACTGGTTTTGCTCAAACTTGCTCTAACAGGTTGTGATAAATATTATTGAAAATGTTTGATGTATCTTCCGCACTTCATTTGGAAGAACTATAGGAGATGGCTAAGTAAAAGCCAAGTTATCTCAAATCAAAGGCATACAAGGGCTTGAACTCTTTTGGCAGAGTGGTTTTGCTGTGGGACAATGTGTGTGACAGAGCAAGAAGAGGATGAGAGGAAGCAGAGTTAACTGGTTGTGCCAACAAAAAACTGAGAGTACACCTGAAATATTTAGGAAAGCTGAGTCTTTACATTTGTGCAAATGACCAGAATAGGCGAAAATAGGATGAAAAATTCCTTACTCTTCTATCAACGTCTCTTCATACTGAGCCGTAGCATCTCATGCTGCTAACCACCCGCTTCTGTCACGTGGTGTAATAGTGCCTAACATCTGGGAGTTAACTCCACACCAGTGCTTCGCAAATGCCTGGGACAAAGCTGGCACGAAACACATGCGCAAGCTGTACAGTGTGAAGCTACAGTGTGTATTAGGAGCCGGTGGCACTATGACCTACAGCTGGGGCTTGCATGTTTCAGGCTGTAACTGTGGTTTTGATTACTTTCAGACATTGCCCAAGGTCACTCCTTCAAAAACCTTGCAGTCTCAGAAGATTGAGGAATGGTAAAAAACCTGTATCCGTTTCTGCTTTTTCATACTCTCCTTTCTAAAAGTCCTAGTTTATGTTTTATATTTGTCATTTATTGATTTTTTTCATTAATCTCTACATACTACTTACTTAAATAATGACCGATTAGTCTCTTTAAGATAGATCAGTGCGCTTATCTTTATAATTTGATATTACCTAAATATGCAGCTTGGCAAGACTCAGCTTTTGATAGCCTCTTAGCCAACTCTGAAAGTGTCTCTGGTTCTCCGTCTCAGCCTGTGCCTGCTGTATATTGAGCCATCTATTTGGGAAACTCTTTACTGTAATCTTCTTGATTTAGAAAGCATATAAATGAAAATAATGTATACTTTCCCCAAGTGGCAGTAGGAAGAAGAACATTAAAAATTATATGCTGAATTTTTAAATAACTGATTCTTAATGTACTTCATGTAAGGTCTCATCTTTTCTTTCCTTTTGACATGGGAGTAAACCCATTAATGTTCTTGATTAATGAGGGGATGGGTAAACTGCACCTGTCTGGTTATTTTACAATATTTCAGCTAAAGCTGAAGTTAACTGCAAATTCATCAGTTGAACTTCTTTAGCTCATATCTTTATAACAAACAGGTAATAAATTAGGCGTACCTGTGTGTAACTGGGTAATTGAAGGATCACTAGAAAATTAAACCTTTCTGAGGCCTGTAACATAAGAGCATTGATTGGTATTTTGTTATTTGCATGTTGCTGGACTCCATAGATAGAGGTACTTCTCCTGTTGCATACCAGCCCTCTCTTACATCAATAAACATATAAGCCAGTGTTCCTTATATTTTTTCTTGTTTTCATTTGTCCTAAGGTATGAAAGCATCTCATCTATCAAGAGCTTATACAATCTGAACCATACTGGAGAGTACTATAACACTGCAATTTAGTATTTTTTTTTCATGTGAATCAGTATTTTTTGTACTCATTTGAATGTCTGAAAGATTTTAGTTTTTAAGCAGATATGAAAGATCCATTAGTTGATTTTTTTACATGACAAATAAGGGTGGATTCATTTGTCCAATCTTCCTTATTTAACTTTGAGAGGTTAGGAACACTCCTGGGCCTTTGCCAGTTCTACTATAGAAGAGCCCCATATATTTCATTTATAATGCTGAATCTTTAGCACAGACTTGCTTTCTCCAAAGTATTGATTAACTACTACAGCTGAAAGAGGCTCAGGAAAAAAAAAAAAAATCTGGCTATAAATCTTTTTCTTTCTCATTGTCCGACATTCTGAGTCTTGTAGTGTCGTTTGCCCTTCCTGAGATTTTGAATACACCAAATGCCGTTCCCCCTGTTGAGGAATTCTGTATCCGTAACTCTGTGGTTTAGCAATGACAGTAACTGGAGGATGAACAGGAGTCTCTGAAATCCAACCTACCAGGCCACCTAGTCGTGATCCAAGAGAAGTTAAAGAATATGATGCAGAGCAATGTCTCCAACAAATGTCTATCTTTTCACACCAAGAGACATTACCTTCTCCTCCTCTCTAAGCTATCCCTCTCCTGAAGGTTCCCATTTCAGGAAAAAAAAACCCACCACAACAAATCAACAAATAAATCCCAAACTGATGGTTCTTTACATTAATATGCTGTGCAGTTTGAAACTTTGATTCTGCTGCCTGTTACGAGGTGGTAACCATCAGGAAAAGGGAAAAACAGGTAACTAGAGATGGTACAACCCTCTGTGATTGCTTCACATGAGTCAACTAAACTTGTCTGTAATACCCAGAGAGGGAAGGAGATGATCCACATTCACTTTTGGTAGTGCTGGTAGAGTTGATGAGGTGGTGACAAGGAAAGATGCTTCCACTCAATTGTTTCTCTTTTGAGATAGTTCATTTAGTCTTTTTGGTAAGTCCAAGTCTGCCAAATGACTAAGTTCATCCTCTGTGTTGGTTGCATGGGTCTTCTTTAGAGGAGGCAGAAAACAGAAATGTAGTTCAGTGTCACGCAAGTGGAAAGAGGAGTTGCTCTGAGGCAGCAGCTCTCAGGGGCCGGGCACCTTCTCAGGTGACTTTCAGACTGTTTCTTCTATTAACTAGTTTTAGAGTTGTCTCTGTTTCTTTAAATGCCTTCAGCAAATGTCAAGTCCTAAGCACAACAGGCAATAATCCAAGTGACTAATGTAAGAAGAAAACTAGGCCATAAAAACATCATTTCAGACTTCAGGTTACTTGCTGTGTAGCTCACATGAATTCCGTCAGTGCCAGTGATGAACAGCAGGCAATGAATTTTCCCAATTAGCAAAATGACGAAGTCAAAGAGACTGCCTGTCCTTGTGGAACACAAGCCAGTGGTGAGAAGGAGCTAAGAGAGAGCAAGGTATTTGCTTTTATCAATGAACTGTGAAAGCTTAACAACTAGGCCTTTGAAGAAGAGCTCAAACAGACTGATAGAAAAGGAACATCCTCCCCAAAAAGCGCTGAGAACTGGGGAACTGCCAAAAGAAGCATGAAGCCAAAAGAAGCATCTGCAGCAACTAGGGGAAAGGTAAAGGTGGCAGGGGGAGATCTTGACCACTGACTCATGGACTACCTACGCAAATTATACCACTGCCTCAAAAGAACAAGGGACAGAGCATGCATAGTGATTTACGTAGCAAGTGAGAACATTTTAACCAATCATAGAGGTGAATAACAATGCGTATGTACTAGAAAGCTGAATAATTAAAACTTTCAATATAAATAACTGGTGATAGGGGATGTTGATGTGCTAGCTTTGTGGAATTACCATCTAGCACCCATCTTAGTGCAAACATGAACCAAATAAAATACCTCTGCTCTTTGTGCATATTGGTGTACTGCACACCAGGTAAATGACCCCACTTTTGAGACAACACTAGCACCACCATCATCAGCTTTTCTGGTCATTTAGCTTTGTATTGCTATCAAATACTTTAAGTTGACAACGTAATTTGGACATCAGTGATTTATTGGGCCCAAACTGGGATATGTTATTGCAGTCCCTAGGAAGTCATCCCCAGCTGATCACTCAGAAACAGCAGTAGAGTCACCCATGAGGTTGCTAGCTAATGGTCCAATACGAACTGAAGTGCTGTTCACTATCTAATAAACACATTTTTCATAGCAGTCTCGCTAATAAGTACACCACTAAGAAAGAACATCCCTTAATCACATATAATACCACTGGTATATTTTTAGTGCATAATAAATGATCTTTTTACCCAAAACAAGAATTAAGCATCCACTCTACTAAAAGTACACTCCACCTAATACACTCTAAGAATAATAGTACAGTGTGTTCAGAAGTCTGTTGAAATAAATAATTTCTGGCACTTCCTAAAAATGGTACTCTGGTGAGCCTCTGCTTGTCTGCAGCTGCTGGGCTTGACATTATGGGAAAAGGCAGCTAGGTGGAGGAGTTGTTAGTGTTATGGTGCTCAAGTTATTGCAGCCACCGGCCAGGCTGGGCTGGAGGAGGCACTTAGCTTTATGTGCTGTGAGGAGTTTTGTCCAATTGTCGAGATTACTCACAGGATATAAAATTAAGCACAAAAGTAATTGTTTCCTAGGTCCGTCATCACATGCCTCGGGGGTTTTCTAGGCTGTTTTCGCTTATTTTGTTATGTGCAAAAATTATTTTCAGCAGTTAAGCCAGGAGTTTTTCCAGTGGGGATTTTCCCCTTGAAGTTTCTTAGTCCTTTCAATTTAAAGTGCTGAAAGAAAATTTAACCGAAGCTGTGAGCACCTTCACAACTGTAAATAATTACTAAAAATAGTGAAGTAATCTTCCCAATAGGAATGAGGGGACAGCAGGACTGCTGTGGTATAAACCTGTCACCCAAGCAAGACTCACGGGACACAGCAGTTCCATAAAGAGCCATTGCGCTTCACATGGTCTATGTGTGCTTTTCACACTGGATGTATCCTTGTGACCCGTACAGGATGGTTGTGTATCCATTTGTTTATTGGACAGAATTCACAGAATCACAGAATGGTTGAGGTTGGGAGAGATCTTTGGAGGTCATCTGGCCCAGCCCTGCCTTGCTTAAGCAGGGCCACTTTAAGTCAGTTGCTCAGGACCATGTCTAGATGCCTTTTGATTATTTCCAAGTATGGGGACCACAACCTCGCTGGGCAACCTATGCCAGTGTTCGGTCACCCTCGCAGTGAAAAAGCATTTCTTGATGTTCAGTGGAAGCCTCCTGTGTTTCAGGTTGTGCCGATTGCCTGGGGTCCTGTCTCTGAGCACCACTGAGAAGAGCCTGGCTCTGTCTTCTTTGCACCCTCATTTCAAATATTTGTGCACGCTGATGACACCTCTTTACACCACGTCTTCTCTAGACTGAACTGTCCCAACTCTCTTAGCCTCTCCTCATACGTGAGGTGCTCCAGTCCCTTCATCATGCCTGTGACCCTTTGCTGGACTCTCCAGTAGTTCTGTATCTCTCTGGTACTGGGGAGCCCAGGACTGGATCCATCACTCCAGATGTGGCCTCCTGAGTGCTGAGCAGAGGTGAAGAATCACTTCCCTTGACCTGCTTGCAATACTTTGCCTAATCCAGCCCAGGATACCTTTTGCCTTCTTTGCAGCAAGGGCAGTTTGCTGGCTCGTGTTCAACTAGGTGTCTACCAGGACTTCCAGGGCTTTTTCTGCGAAGCTGCTTTTGAGCAAGTATGTGAAAAAAAGGAAAAGAAAATACTATCAAATTAGGTGAGCTGCTTTATAAACTTCCAAATTGGTAGGCTGGAGAGCTAAGCAGATCATATAAATGCCATCCTCCCAGGTTAGCGAGAAGGAAATGTTACGAAGTTTTAATAAAACAGCTACATTTCTGCTGAGGGAGCACATTATATAGTTTGCAGCTATTAATAACACTAAGCTGATATAGGGAGTCAGTAGTGACCTGCTCAATTGAACATTAAAACTGTGTCTGAGTCCATACCTGAGGGGTGACAAACTTTGTATTGGGGTATGCTGCTCAAAAGGAACATTTTAAGCATATAGTATGAGGGTGTTTTATTTTTGCCTACCAACCTCTTCCAGCTGCTTTAAAGTCTATAATAGAAATGCTAAAGAGACACCAAATAAAAATTTGTACCTTTTTTAACAAAAATGAGATCCAGCACTGAGACTGCACCTCTCCAGCAGAGAAGTGATGGATGCTCTGTGTTCAGCCAACCCCTCTGGTGTAATCTGGATAGGTTGAACATTTTCTGGCCCTATAAAGGCAGTGTTTCCTTGATGCCATCTTTCCTATCACAGCATCAACATATCAGCTGATCTGGGAGGCGGGTGGTGTGGTTGCCTGCAGGGCACGGCTTTCCATGAGAGCAATTATTCTGCTCCCTTTGCTTGCCAGTCACCTTTCCAAAAGTACTTCAAGAATGGGTAGGGAACAATTTTAAGGGTGAGATGAATTTATTAGATGGCTTCTGTGATGCTCCCTTTTTTGTGGTGGGAGGGGTGGACAGCCCCCTTGAAGCTTTGCAGCTTGCTTCCCGAAGAGGCTGTGCCTGAGGTGGCCCTGAAGCAAGCTGGGCCCTTGGGCTTGCATATGGCAGAGGGACAACTGTCAGCCAGCTTGTACATGGGCTCCCACAGCTCCTGGGAACACTTCCTGGGGTAGTAGCTTGTGGTCATTTCTACACTAGTTTTAGTAAAGCAGATTTCTGATTTTTAGAGGGAAAATGTGGATTTTCTATCACCTCTGGACTGGCTAATAATTCTTGAATATATTAAATGGAAACAAAAACTGTGTATATGCTAGCTGCCAGTGCCTGTATTTCCTCAAGCTTTAATTACTTAGATAATCGTGGGAAACAATACAAAATCCTCTTTGAACAGGGCCTCTTCTCCAAGTGAGACTCAGGATGAGCAGTTGGAAAGCCTCTTCAGATAGCCTTCCTGGGGCAGCTTCCGCAAAGCAGCCACCAAGCAGCTATTATACTGCTGGAGTCACAGAAAATGCAAAGTAGCTCAACTAACCACATGGTGGAGCTGGGTTTGAGGAGACGAAGAGCAAAAGCATCGAGAGAGATGCTTCTCCTGGCTTTGCGGAAGAGATGCCGCCTCACAAACTGCTGGCAGGTTTTCTGCTTGATATCTTCCAGACATAAGTGATCAGTAGGCCTTCAATTAGAGAGCAAACACAAAGAAAAGCAGTTCTCAACAGGGAAGAGATCTAGCAAGCTGTTCAACAAAGCTAAAGAGTGGGATTAATGTCAGTGGGCCCAGACCCTAGCTACAGACCCAGCTGCTGCAATGAAAACATAAGATAGGGGTGAAGTTTAGTTTCCAAGATTCTTGAACATCATGTCTAACCTGCCTGGATGCATTCCTGTGTAACCTGCCCTAGCTGAACCTGATCTCCAGAGGTCCCTTCCAACCCCTACCACTCTGAGATTCTGTGATTCCACCTGAAAAAAGTATTTCAACAGGATCTAAAGCACAGCTTGTGACTCAAAATCTAAGGCTGTAATTATTTCTGTGGACAGCTGTGGCTGAGAAATAAAACGGAACAGTGGCATCCTATATTTCCAACAAAAGAAAGGATTTCTGCAAGAGCTCCTTTCAGACAACTTTTCTGTTCACTGCAATGCAATTGGTTGAAAATTAATTGTCAAGTAAGTACTGATTAGCCACATCATTTGAAGGAGGTGCTGGGATTTATGGTTCCCGATGGGTCTTTGCACTGACAAGCCACCCCTTGCTCGCTGCCAGACCCTTCAGCGGTAGGTGGCAGCATGTCACCCTTGGAGAATCATAGAATCATACAATCATTTAGGTTGGAAAAGACCTCTAGGATCACCTAGTCCAGCATCTCCCTGACCCCTAGACCATGCCTTGAAGTGCCACATCTACTCGTTTTTTGAACACGAGAAGGCGATTTAGTGGCTGGGAACTCCAATTAATAACAGAGCTGGTTAGGAGAGACCGAAGGCTCTACAGAGACGCTGCTTCCATGTCCCATTGCAATCTCTCTCCCTCCCTCCAGCAGCCCTTCTGGCCTCTCCAGCCTATAAATTTCCTGAGCCTGGCTTTCCCCACCAGATAACCACTTATCCACCCTTTTCCTTCCCGTTCCTCACAAATACTTCATTGTACAGCAGCTATACCACTTGTTTTTGCTCTAGTTTTATCCCAGCTATCCTTTTTTTAGAGAGGGCTAAAGGCAGCAAGCTGCGATTGAGCACAATGATTGTCCCTTAGGGAAAGGGATGGCTGGAGATGTTGTTAGTTTCTATTAAGCAGCAATGCCGAAACTTCACAGGATCAGGCTTCATATGACCGGACATATTTAGCATTTTAGCAGTACTGTAAGTGAGGATGTGCATCGCTTCCTGGGATTGTCAAGCCTTTGATGGAACTCTTGGTATGCAATGAATAATATTATTACAATACTGTACTTTCTTAAACATAGCAGGCATAATTAAAGTCCCACCCACAGAGGTCAGATCCATCTGACTTGCTATTGTTAAGAGTTAAGAGAGTTCCATTTATTTTAACAATGGCTTGTTTAGAATATGAAGTCAATGAATTTCTTGTCTTTGTGGAAGGTGTCATTTTACTATGCCAGGGACAATGTGGAGTTCTGGAGTAAAGCTAAAAATAGAGGACAGATACTATCTGACTGTCACTTAACAAAAATTAAAGCTGCTTTGGAGAAATCAGTGAAATTATTGTTTGCATCAGTGTACTGTCTGGTCCTGTAGATTTAAAAATGGGTCCGTACCTTTAAAGGTAGGTTTGCTAAAACAATAATATTATAGATCATGTGAAGCAATAACACTTTTAAAAATTCATTTTTTTAGCTATGCTATTTGCTTGTTTTATCACAGTGAACTAGTTTAGACACAAAATTTTATTTATCTTTTTTATGTCAACTTTAACTCTGGGATCTTTTGCAGAAGCACAGAATGGTTACAATGTATTTGTATTGGGCATTGCATTGGAACATTTAAGGGGATGCTGTGAGCGAATAAAAAGAGTTTGAACTATTATCACTAGTAACAGCAAAATGATTCTTCATGAAAGCGATTAGCAAAAAGCAATCTCTATTTTTTAGCTGATTAGCCTATACATTTGATAGCCCTCTGCGTATAATTAGTTTCACAAGTTTACTGACATGGCCACTTAGACCCAGATCTTCAGAGGCATTTCAGTCTGGAAATCTAGGGCAAGCCTGGTGCTCATGTTTATTATTAGGAGTCTAAATAATTTTGTGGAGTCAGACCTTAGTCCTGATAAGGGAAACACATTAATCTGTACCTAACTCTGCTACTGTGAACAGTCTGGTTGTCAAACTTGAAAAAAAAAAAAAAAGAAAACCAAAACTTCTTTCTCACCCTTTAAATAAGGAAAGTGGGCAGAAGGCTTACATCCAGCAATGGGGAAGATACCATCTGAGTCCCTGGTGAGTGGCTTTCTGCATGGCAGCTCATGCTGCTGCAGATGCTTTCACAGGGTGACCTACCTGAGGCACGGTGAAGGGCAGTACAGATGGCAGCTGTGTTGGGTTTGCAGGCAGGCAGCCCTCCTCACCTTCTCAGCAAGGGGACCATGCTGTGGACCATGAGGACCTCACAAAGTGGTAACACAGCGGCAATTCCAGGCAATGCCTCTTCTAGCTTTCTGACGGCAAACTAGTGGAGCACCACAGAGACCTGACATCTCTGAAGGAGATGTCTCTGCAATGCTGCAAGATCAGCCTGCTCTACTTCTTCACCCCCGGAGACCTTAGGGCTGGTTGTACTTGCCCCCGTGGTCAGCACATGCTCAGTGAGAAAACTATTACCTTGCCCAAGTCCAGGTTTACAGCTGGGTCTGCGAGTAGATGTTATACTACTTTTCTTCCATCCTTGCGTGAGAGAAACACATCGGCACACACTGCTGCATGTGGTACTGATGAACGTGCTGGATAACTGAAGCAAAAGATGCTGGCAGCATCTGGCAGTGTGAACAGCCAAGCTGGAAAAGAGTAGGAGGGACAGTGCCTGAAAAACCATTTCTCAAGTTGGTTTGTACAGATCTCTGCAACTTTTCTCCTCAAGCGGGAAGGGAGGGGGCAGGGTTCAACACAACAGTAGAATGAATCTAAATTTTGTTTGTGATTGATTTTGCTGTCTTGCTTATATAACCCACCTAATCCTGCCTCCCAGCTTGGTAAATCACAGCCTTCAGCCCTCTTCTTAAGCATCAACCTGGAGGATTGTGATGAAAAGCAAATCTTGTTACCCTTCAGTGATGTAAGCAATAAAGAATGGAAAGTAAATAGAATTACAATGTTGCTGCCTAGATTGAATCAGTTTTGTCTTCATTTGTATCCAGTATTAATTCTTAGAAACACAAAAACCATTGTGCTGGGGGATAGGGCATGAGGTAGGAATTGGACTGCAGGATTGTCTGTGACCAGAGGAGCCCAGATCTTATGCTGAAAGTGTGGGATTAGGGAGTCAGGGACCATGTTTATTGCAGTGTCCTTATTTAAGCCCTCAAATGAGTAGTCAGGATTTACAACAAGATGTTGAGCTCTCCAGAAGAGTGCTCTCACTGACATATCCTGGCCAGTAATAGCAATGTGAGGCACTTCTTAAAAATATGCTCTTATTTATTGACCTAAGCAGAAGCTGAGCTCTTCTGGCAATTTGTCCCGTGAGGAGACCAAGCATCTGGGACATCTGACCTTGGTACTGGGAGGGGTGTAATTTTGTCTTTCATTCTCAATGTGCAAAAACGAGAGCAGTGCTGAAAATATTTAGAGGAGGGGGAACAGGAGTGAGCCCTAATTCAGTCTCTGCTATGTTGGAAAAGGTTGTTTTTTACATGAGTACCTTTGGTTTTGTTTCTTCAGACAGTGGATTTTTTTTTTCTTAAGGTAAATTGTCTCTTTGCTGAGACTGCATTATGGTATGGTCAGCAGGGGCACAGGGAGAAAGGAGGAGGGTGAGCAGAAGGAGACACCAGTGTAGCAGTCATCCACAGGAGCTTTTATTCCTCAGAGTGTTTGGGGAAGTGGTGCTAGCTAGATATCTGCTGTCCTCCAACCATCTGCACCTGGAAAGCTGCTCTCATAGGGGAAGAGCTGAGCTAGGTGTTCAAATCAGCCCCTGCAGACTTCAAGGATGAAGTAAGGAGGGTCTCCTGGTGAGACAACACCATCTTTCCTAGGCTATCGTTCACCAAGAGCTTAATTCAGCTCCCACCAGAGTGAGGACATAGGATTGTTGCTCCAGCCTGGACTGAGGTGATGCTGTTGGAACGCTCACAGGCCTGTAAGCTGGCCTCTTTGACCAGCTCTGGTTAGGAACCTTGTGTTTTGCAGCAGTAGCAGAACAAACACAATCAGGAAGGCCACATGAAATCAATTTCTGTTTAATTATTCATTGCGTATCTCTATGCTGTGCTGAGGAAATAATTCCAAACCCTATAGTACCCAGCTAGTTTGAGCTGCCTTTCTAAAGGTAAGCATGTGACTCTGGTTTCGATTGCTACTGTAAATATACAATTATTTATAAACTACCTCACAGGGACCATATGGTCCCCTTTTGAATAAAAATGCACAGACGGAGCTGAAAAAGTATCTGTGAGAGAGGCATAGTAAATTGATACGTAGCATACCATCTGCTTCCATGTGTGAGTGATGTTGTAACAAACTGCAGGAGGCACAGCTAAGACAACTGAAGAGAGCCAACTCCTTCATGGTGTTTGCAGATCTTCTGCTGGTCTTCTGCCTAGTATCAATTTTGTGTTGTCATTTGCTGCGGCAATATACCAGGAAAGCCATATTGGCTTATTTCTACATGCTTGGGACTAACAACCCTCTGTGCTTTCCCCTGCATATCACTATCCATTGAATGCCTCTTAATTTGATTTCAATTGCTTTGAGTTTTGTTAGGTTTATGAAACACATTGAGTATCACCAATCAATCAGGCTAAAGTTAAAATGCTTCTGGCAAGGTTTATTCTGTACAACAGCAAGAAAACCAATGTAGGACTTCTCATTTATTGAAATATTTTCCATACAGGACTGAAACTTTTAAAATATTTTCTTGGATGATGTTAGAATAACATTTGTGTTAGTTCTCAGTTATTACAAAGGAGCCATGGAAGCTGCAGTGATCTGTTTTTTATTATTGTTATTGTAATATCAGGATGCCATAAGTAAAGGTGCCAAATGGAGGCATTGTTGATGGCACTCAGGTTATGGTGGAGCACCGTGAACCCTTAAATAGGTCACTGGCTCTGCAGGGAGAGGGTAGCTTAGTACCAGCAAAAGGGTCATGTAAGTGGTTATGGGTGCGAGCACATCATCCTTGTGCTTTGCTCCATTCAGCGTTATGGGAGCCAGGCTGCTGACACTCCCTTGAAAGCACAGAGGCAAAGACTGAAAAATTATGGGTTTATAACAGCAAGAATAGAATAGGGTGAATGATAGGTGGGATGGCCAGTCCTAGCACTGACCCCATGAGTTTGAGCATGGTTCAGTGAGCCCCTCTGGCACACGCTGTGAGTTATGTGAGCTCTGGCATGGTTTGGGAACTCAGCTGGGGGCCAAGAAGCTGGCTCTGCCCTTCCTGCCTGGCCCCTAAGGGCAGACAGGCAGAGAGAGAGAGTCCCCAGTGCATGGGGAAGGAGAACCTCAAGTTTGAGCTGGCCCCATAAAAATACAGCTGTGGCTATACCACCTGGGAAAGGGAGAGAGGGGAAGCACCTGAAAATGGTCAGGATCTTTATAAAAAGTCAAGAAAGAAATTTCAGTAAAAAGGGAGAGGGAATGGACATTTTAAAATACAAACAATGCCCGCACATTTTCTGAATTATTAGGATTATTATAATAATGTAACAACATTATGAATAATATTATTAAAATGCATTCAAATTGCTCATGTTTTGACACTGAATCCCAACCACAGGACAGAGACTGAGTCAGACAGAAAAGCACAGAAGTGTTAAAAAGGGAGTTATAAATAAACTGAGCTGCCTTATTCTCTTCCCCTGTCCTCCTTGAGGCCTTCAAATGTGGGATGACAGGTGAGTGGCCTACTGGCCAACATCACCTCACCTGGGCAGCTCTGAGGAGCTGCTGGGTCTCTTGTGGATACTTTCTTCCTTTGCAGCTTGTTTTGTGTCTCTCTGCAGAACACATTGAACAGAGAGTTCACCATCTTGACTGGCAGTGCATTGGGGCCAGATGCAGAGATGAGAGAGTAGCACATTACTAAAAATGAAAGCATGGCTCATCAAGGGACCTATATTTTCGCACAAAGCTTTCTGACCCTCTGTCAGTCTTTCCTTACTTCAACCAGTATCCAGGTTATATGTGCAACCTTTACCTCTTACTCCCCTTCTAAACTTCCCAGGTGATATGCACCTTGCTGGAGCGTCTCTTTGGGGGGTCTGCTGAATTCCTTTGGTTGTAAAGCAGCTGAGATGGAAGACAGTCCTAAAAGCACCATCTGCTGACTTGAAACAGAAAAAACAGCAGGCACCCAGTGTCTTGCAGATAGGTTAAGGCTATCACAAGCAACATGAGCTGGGCTGCTAAATGACATGCTTACATTAGCATTGTGGTATGACTGTTTTTTTTTCAGATATTGAAGGAAAATATGAGTTATCTGTCTTATCCCTGACCTAACCCTGTGAAAAATGCTGTGAAACCCAGTGAGGTTTGTGGTTGCCTTTTGATTCCTCACTGATTGTGGTGGATTTGTTCCATGGGTCATCAGAAGCTTGTACCCTGGAGTAACACTGCAGTTTCTGGATGTTCAGATGTAAAACAATGAGTGCAGGAGGAAATACTTTTGGTGACCCAGTTTCACTGGAGTTGAGAGCAGATATATTTTCTATAGCGTGCTGTACTGCTGCAAAGCCTATTGGCTCAGTGCTAAACTGCTGGTGTTCGTGCTGATTTACCTCTTAACTTGGATGAGAATGATAAATTTGTGTCAGGGATTAGTCTGCAAGTGTAGCCCACAAGGAGAAATCATACAGCTAATAATACTTTTGCTCAACTGACTGTGGAGGTGAGGAAGGAGAGCAGCAATAGCTAAAGACATGCTTAGAAATGTGAGTGCATATGCAAAGTAATGTTGCCACAAGAACAGAGGAGACTCTGGTGCCCAGTTGTACAGTTCTCAATAGCCATCACTGGCCAAGTTGGCAACCTCCTCACAGCATTGGCCTCGTGTTAGGTGCAGTTTCACTGAGCTTTACAGCTGCACTTGAACTTGCCTTTATTTTTTCTCTTCTCAGTTGAGATTTGCGATAATGTTGCCCTAAAACACCTGGACCTCCTACAACTCCATTGTGGTAGTTTTCATTTCTCTATATGTTTTCCTCAGCAAGGCAACACTGGCATCATTTGTTGTTTATTTTCCTGGGTTTTTATTGATTCTCCACTGCTTTTACAGAGTTGGTTTAGGTAATTTTTCATTTCTTACCAAGGTTGGAACTAATAAAATATAAATCTTATGCCTGCAATAAAAGATACAAAGGCTTGAAGACAGCCTAGCATTTCTCTTGTCCCCTCCATTCCCCCTAAAGCAATTAATGTATATCTTAGTAGAGACCCATTAAGGCAATTCTTCAGATTGTGAAAGTCTAGGACATTTTATCAGATTATATAAAACTAAGGCCAAATCCATTGACCACAGTGGACCTCAGCCATCTCACAGCAGGCTGTGAACCTTGGAAAGTCTCTGGAACTGTGTGGGAATAATGCCTGGGTGTAGCTCTGTGTAAGTAGTAAATTAGTCTGGCCCTTTTCGGTGGTGTTCTTACTGCTTAGTGGTGGCAGATAGTGACCAAGCTCTGTACCAACTGATGATCTCTGTGAATAAATTTATTTGCTCTAACTTGACACTCTAAATGGCATCCTTGTGAACCATAAATTTATTCTTAATTGTTTGAAAATGTACAGCGTTTTTGTGTGGGTGCTATATAACTAATATGGCCTATTGTAACTAGACTGTGGGGTTTCTGCCTTTGGCTCATCCAGATCTTCCTGGAAGGTCCCTGGGATTGAAAAGTTGCTGGGGAGATCCATGGCAAGGACACATGAAATCTCTTCTGCAGCTTTGAGCCACAGGACATCCCAAAGTTAGTATTTGTCCAGCAAGTCAGCAAAAGTGTTACCAGATGTGTGCTGGGACAATACTGCCTTTGGTGGAGCGCTTATGGAGGTCCACTGAAACAGCACCTATAAGGTGGAGGGGTTGAAACACTGCATGTTCTTCTTGTGGATAAATGCCCTCATCTTGTTTGTCCTCTTGTAAAAAGTACACCTCTCAGAGCTGACTTCAATGAATCCTGCTCTTTGTTGGTGGTGTTTTCATTGCTCAGCTGTGCTAACCATAGTGTTTCCTTAGAGGTAGGTGAGTGGGTAAAGAGCATGTTCCAAGAGGTGTTTTCTAGCTATTAGTTTTGACCCATTTTGTTTACTGGCATCTAGACAGTTTATAAATACCAAAATCAAAAAAAGCTTTCAAATTTCAGACAGCTCTCCTGAGCCCTCACAGTGGTGTTCAGACACTCTCTGAGGGAGTATGGGTTATGTCTGCAGTAAACAGGTCTAGTGGTCTCTTGTGCTTGATAGAGGGTTGTAATGTAAATATAGACATGTTCTTACTTAAATAGAGCAATTTGTAATTGTCCTCTCTTTTAGGATAGTGAGATTGTGCCCAGAGAAGTCAAGGTATTGGTGATGTGTTTGCCTGGTGTGTTGTAGTGCCACCCCACTTGCCCAGTGCTTTGGCTGCCCGCATGGGGATTGCCAACTACATGGGGTGCATCTTCTGCTCTGGTCAGGAAGGAGGAAGTTCCTCCTCATGGCTGGCCAGACCGTAAGGCCCACCAAGAGCTGGGTTTGTCTTGGTGGGATCTGAAGCAGGCAGAGCATGCCAAACCACTGGAGAAAGGAAGAAAATTAGGTGGCACGTATGTATCTGAGCACACTTCTGGCTTCCTAGACTCTGCATCTTGGCAGGCACTGGCAGCCCTGTACAAAAGATTTCAGGCTATGCTTTATTCCTTGGCCTAGAGCAGGAGTGAGAATATTACACCCTCTCTGCATTAGATTGGTTCTGAATGGTGCAGCCAGTGATGATGTCTTACTCTAGGAAGTCAACATTCTGAGTGAAGATGATGCGTCTGCTTTTGTAGTGATACTGAGTGTGTGTTGAAGCTGTCAGCACAGCTAGGACTCCGTTATTCAGGCTTTCTCATCAACTGAGTTTGATTGTTTCAGTACAAGAACTCTTTAAGAGAACAAACAATTTCTGCTTCTCTTAGTATCCACATTCCTGGGTTTTATTCCATTAACTGCAGGAACTGCAGATTCTGTTTAAAATAATCCGCCTCTGGAAAGCGGAGAAGCTGACCCTGTTTGTTCTGCCCGGAAAGATGCCAATCAGTGCTCTACTCGAGTCAAAATTTAACAAAGGCTGGAATGTTCCTGTGCCTGTTGCTCAGCAAGATTGTTTATCAGTTTACAGGGAGGCCACACTGCCTTTTCAAAGTACTGCTGGAGCCCTGCCAGCAGTAGTAACGGAGACTGTGCTCATTGTTTAAATGCCACTGGGTGCAAGAATGGCAGACTGATGTCTGTTTTCCTTTCATTTTATGATGATCTAATTGCAAGAGATATATAATTCCTCGTTATGTCAGGGAAGTTGTTTCTCCAGCATCTGGTACTTCTCTGATTAACTACAAACAGTATCTGAAAATTAATAGGAGATCCAGATTTCATGTAAGAAATACTAGTGGGAACTGTTGCCTGCACCAAGACAGAGGAGACTTCAGAGTCTGCAAGAACTGGCTTTGTCAGTGAACGTATAATTTTCTTTTAATTTCTTTTTTTTTTTTTTAACATCCTAGTAAATTACAGGCTTTGGTTATGGTTTGAAGAAATGTGTTCTACAAATGTTGTAGCATCTGTATGCTGCTGTTTTTACGGCAGCTGTTCTACAGGTCATTAATCTGATCTCACATTGTAAAAATTTCTCCACCCTCTTCATGAGTTTCTTTGTTATTGTAACACTTTCCAATACCTTGGCGCCTAACACCTTTATGCTTCCTTATAATTACCTGGGGTAGAACAACTGCTTTTTTATCCTCGATGCACTTGGATCCTGTGGTGGTGCTGCCGAGCACCATGCTCACTATGTCTCCGTGGCAGACTGCACATCCAGGAGCTCCAGAGTGCTGGTCCCAGTGGCTGGGGAGACATCTGGCCAACAGACCCTCTCCTCTCATCCCCATCAGCTGCTCGCCCGTACAAGCTCATGGCATGAGCCTGGAGAGGGGAAATGGCAGCCATGGATGCTCCTGCATCTGATACTTGGTTTTCACCCCTCTAATCACTGTCAAACACCTCTGCACAAGGCTCGTTGCCATCCAGTGCTGTGCAAGTGGAATGGTTGAGCAAATCCCTCCCAAATGAGGTGAGCTAGCAGCTTTGCCTGGGCTGTGGGGCAGGTTGGTAACAGGCAGTAATAGGGATGGCCCAGCTGTTACAAAGCTTATGTGAAGTGAGAACTGCTGGGAAAACAGTGGGGTTTGGAAAGAATAACTTGTGGGAACTTACCTGAGCATGAGTCCCAGCAAACATTCAGGAAGAAAGAGCTCATGCAAGCATGTAATGAACGTGGTCAGTGCTTGGTACATTCAAAGGGCGTAGTCTGAAGTAATGATCACCACCAAAAACTAGGTGAATTTCACAAGCTTTTCATAACTGGAAAGAGGACAGTGCTTAACATTTGCTAACCACTGAAGAAACACTCTCCCAAGACGATGTAGCTTGCATGAGGGAGGGGATCTGGTTACCTCTGGGAAAAGACCTGAGACTTTAAGCCAGGTGGCATTTTCCAAGGAGGGGGTGTGGTTCTTTGTCTCCATGATACATTCTAACTCCTGTTAATGATATGCTTCCATCCATTTTTCCAGGGAGGCAGCCTCCACGGGCCCATTGCGCAGGGGTCTCAAAGAGGTCGGCACTCGGCCAGGCACCACCATCGGACTCACAATGTGGCTTTACTCTTCAGATTGGCTCTCAGATAGGGCTGGCCTGTGCCACCCCAGCCCATTGCCATTTACTTTCCTAGCCCTATTGTCTAGGCTGCCACTGAACTACATCGTTTTCCAAGAATCCCAATAACTTGTTTTTCAAGCAGTGAGCCATGGCAAGGCTGAGGCACACTAAGCCAGCAGCACCGTCCCTTGCCAGTGCTGTGGCATTTAGCAGTGTAACACCAAAAGCTTTTTAAGAGTCTCCATTTTCCATAACTGTAAGTTAAAAGCAAAATGCATGGCACTTAATATTTGCAAAACACAGATGCCAGGCTGCCTGAAAGCTTGTCTAACCCCCGCTGGGATCTGTTAAGAAGTCAGTATTTCAGCCAGAGATTGCTAACACAACTGACCACAAAGCAAATGATACTGCTGTCCTGCATGGGTCTGAGGAGAATACAGTGTTAAGAAGCAAAGCCCGTGTTCAGTTTATCATGAGTTTGTGGTTAGAAAGGCTTGGAAATGGACTTACCACTTGGCCCTGCTCCTACCATCTCCGCTTCCTCCATGGTTCTCAAAGTTGGCGTGAGTGCTTACTTGCAGCTCTTGGCACAGTGGGGAATAAGACATCTTAACAGTGGCCTGAATTTGGACTTCAGCCTGAGGACTAACTGCAAATTCACATGAACTTAAATCAAAGACCCTAGTTGAATCATATAGGGGAATCTCTTCAGACAGAGCTGCATCATTTGCCCTAGGAAATAGTAATACAACTTTTTTTTTTTTCCCCTACTCCCAGGTAGGGACTGGTCAGATGAACTCAGAGATCTGGCTGACTTTGGGTACTTTTGTCTTAAGGTATGGCTATGAGATGATTAAGCTTAGCTGGGTAGGGAAGTGGGTGCAAATAGCATGTCAAACAAGAGAGGCTATTAGACCAGGACAGTGCAGAAGCTTGTACCTCTGTGCTTCCAGGATTATGGCTTCAAGACATTTCCCTGGGCTTGGGGACTGGGCAAAGGCTTGCTCTGATACATAAATCCTCCCATCACTTCTCCTGTGCCACAGAACTGTTGGCTGTGCTCATACTGTTCAGTGAAGTAAGCTCTTCAGTCGCATGGCTAGGACTCTAGCCATGAGGTCTTTTTCTACGCGGTAGCTACAACCTGAGCACTAGTAAAATGAGTGGTCAAAGGCAAAAAGTTAGCATTTTCCAGACCCTCTAAGGCTTTGACAGAGGCATTTTGGCAGATCTAGCTAGGAATGATTAAGGTATTACCATCTTCAGGTATCCTCCTCATCCATCTGCTAGTGCCTTCTACTTCCGTAGCAAAGAAGGTCTGGCAGGGGTTTAGCCACTCCAGGCACCAGTTTGGCATCTGAACTCAAACTCAACTCTAACAGCAGCCCTTAAAGCTAAACTGCCTGACCCTGAAACAGTGACAAGCACTCAGACAGTCTTTAAGGAGCAGGCAGAAACAAGCACTGGGCTTGAGAAATGCTGTCATCTTCAGCAACCCCAGTCTGCGATGACCACACACTTTGGCTTCAGGTCCCTCTAAAATAGTGTCAGAAACTTTACATTAATGCTCCATAGCCATCTATTGATGCTTCCCTCTGCATAGTGCACCAAGTCTAATAGAGTTGGCTTTGCAAGAGCTGCATGCCCCGAGTTCAGTGAAAATACTTGCATAAGGTTGGGGAGCACATGTTGTTTAAGGCATTATAATGATATATAGTCATCCCTTTGAAAGAACTACTATGGCCTCAACATAAGTTTAGATCACAATTTTAATGTTTAAAAACTATAGAGGTAACAGAGAGATTATAGAACTTAATACATTTTTTTTTAATTTACACACAGAAACTGAAAAACTGCATCGTTTATTTGGATATGAGCAGCACAAAGTATGGTGATGCTAGCAGGAGCAAAATATTACCAATGACTCACTTCAACAATCTATTAGAGACGAGCTCGTATCAAGCATACATCATTTAAACGGTATTGTTTACATTGGATCTGGGTGAGCCTTGACATACCTTGGGACACTAAAACCAGGTTTCTATAAACAAGTTAAAGTTCAAGTCTTGTGGAAAAATACCTTACAGTTTATATTTTGTTGGCTATAACACTGAAAACAAAATGTACACTTGTATTAATTTGAAAAGCTCTGTAGAAGTGACTGCATATAGGTTTTTTTCCTCAAATTTGTGCTCACAGTTAAAGCAAATGTTATTTCAAGTTTCATTTTCATCCAAGACCATAAAGTAAACATGAGAAAAAAACCCCAATTATTTTTAGATGCATTTCTCAACCTCTGTTTTTCAACAATCTTGAAAAAACATGTTTCTGTGCTTTACCAGTGAGAAAGTCTATGCAAGGCTCTTGACAGAGGCACTCTCAGGACATCCCAACCCTCCCCTCACATCATCCTCAGCCCTGGACATGCAGCTATCCCACGACCAAAGGACTGACCTCTGCCCATTCTCTGGCCAGGGATGCTCTTGTCAGCCTCAGGTGTTTTGATTGTATGATAGCAGCATGCCTGGGTCTGTGCTGGAGGAGCAGCTCCAGGACTCTGCAGTAATTGAGTGGGCTAGAAATGGCACAAATTGCTCTGATTGCTGCCCACCCCTGGCTTGTAGTACTTTTTTTCTGAACTAGAGGCATTTCTGGTGGCCGAAAATGGAAATGCAGAAGTCTTGCCTTGACTTCTGTTTGTTCTAGTTGGGTAAATACATGCCTGGATACCACATGGCATAATGCTGGCTCAAATTGCTGGCTGCAGTTTGCTCTGATTTCTGCATAAAGCCTTTTCAGCTCTTTACTACCACCTGACCTCAGCTGAGGAGGTAAGAGGTACCTGGGTACCAAAGGGGCCCTTTACAAGGGAGATACTTTACCCAGCAGGAAGACTGGATAACTTGCTGTTGAGAAAACAGGGAGTCATGCACTGGAATTAATCCTAGCAATTTCACTGGACCTTTTATTTCTCTTTTACTTGTTACGTTAGTGATGTAATTACAATTTCAAGTTTAGGATTTAACTTGTGAACTCTTGGGAGAAAGGAAACGATATACGTTTTGCTAAATCAGAAGCTAAAGTATTTGTATTTCTATTAAAATTATTCTTAATATGCAGAGCCTATCTGAACACTCCTATATCATAGGGGATAAACAACTGCAAAAATATACAGCATCCTATTTATTTACAATATATATATGTACATAAAAATGAAATTTCCTACAATACAACACAACTGCATAGATTTGTCTTCAGAAACATAGACATGTGTACAATTTGTGAATTCTAGACCTTTCCAGCCCTATACTTTTAATTAATTCATTATCTTCTTTTTTTTTCACAGTTTGTTACAGAAATCCTTACATTAGATACAGATAAAACATTCTTTGTGTACGTTATAGGAAATAAGGATTTTCCTGATGCCAAGGGCTCTGGGGAACGGTTTAAGAAAGCACCCTGGCGCCAGGCAATAAAGCCATCTCATGGAGCTGCTGATGGAGCTGAGTACATTCTGCTGTGCCTTTCTCCTACAGGCACTGGGGTGGGACAGTAGGACTGGAGGTGGGACACCACCACACGGAAAGAGTTTTGTTTTGACCAAGATGCTCTTTAGCCTTAATGTAAGGTTCAAGCAAAGAAACAGATTCATTTGTAGATAAGATACCATCAATTGTTACTGTTAATAGTCTCAGAGAGAGCTGCGGTGCTCACGCATTATAAGGCAGATGTACAGGCACAACCCATATATTGTCCAACCTGCATTTGCACGTGTGACCTATTGCAAGTGGAGCACAAACTATGGGTCGGAATGTGGCTAAGGAAGGCAGCCCTTGGGAGCAGATGGGCGTCCCCATCCCTGACCTCGCAGGATGAGACCGGCCGTTCTGCCCTGGGCCTGCACACGGGCCGGGCACCACTCAGTCCGTGTCAGCCCTACAAAAGGTCTGTGCTGGTGCACGGATTTGGCATTGGCCCTCTGACCAGGAGCAGACATCACCCAGAGGGGTCACTGCTCCTGAGAACTGTTCTCAAATAACAGTTTACTGTGTTTTACTTACTAGGCGTGTTTGCCATCGGACAGAGAAGGTCAGCTGTATTCTACAACCATAAGGGTGCTTTAAACTCATAACTATTTTCTTTGCAATGTTCTGTGGACTAGGAAAGGCAGCGAGGCCATCTTTTATTAGGATCCCCTGCTTCTCATTAGTCCTTCCTTGTCCCTCACCACTCAATTGTTGCTATTAGACAAAAGAGAATTTTAAAGTATTTTGTTGTAGTTATTAGGAGCAATTTTGCATCCAGTCTATGACATCTGCAGTGCTCACAATAGTGTAAACTCTCTATGAAAAGAAAGCATGCTACCACCTACTAAGTAGATACGGTACTCTGGTTCCTATTAATTTAACAACAGAGAAACTCCTACAGCATTTCACTGTGCTCTTAAAATCCTAGCTAAAATGTGGGACTCGTACATCATTGGCTACAAGTTCACTATTCCAAATGAACTGAATAACAGCAGTACATTTTACAGATAACCTCATACAAATATTGTCATCCATCACTGATGTTGACAGTTACAGCAGGGTCTATTGCATTCTGTTAAGAATGTATAAACCTGATGAGAAAACAAAAAGCACGTTATTTCACGTTCATTACCACAGACATCAATAAACACATGATTCCTTTCCATAAATATCTATAAATATGATGCCAGTAAATCAGTCTAAGCAAAATTCCCTCTTTTTTTTTCAGAGACCCAGAAACAAAGTCTGTTTAAAGACTCAATATTTTGGGCATCTATTTTTCAGTATCTTTTATCGTCCAGTACCTTGGGTAATTTCACTCTCTGCACACACCCAGCTCATTCTTCTCCCTATTTATCCAGTAAAACTCCAGTATACAAATAAACTGGGAAAAAGAAGAAGGAAGAATAGAGAAAAGGAGAGAGAGGGACAGTGATGGAGGAGATTTGGGAAGATGCAAGGAGCAATCAGTGACCCAACAGCCTTCAAGTCGAAGGAAGTTGGGTGCCAAAATGCAATGGTTGTTAAACACAAGACTACAGACTATTTGGAGGGGGGGAGTTGTTGCAATTGTGACCTTGCTGGGACCCTGTGCAGCAGACCAGACCTCTAGCTCATACCTGGATACCTGCAAGCTGGCTCTCAGGATCTCCTCTCTCACAACCCCCTGATGCACAGAGTTGTACTGCTCATAAATCAGTAGCAGAAGGATAAAGAGGGGAGGAAAGCAGGAGGGCCCTGGAGCATCTTAAGGATAATACCACACAGCATTCTTAGGTCTGAATTAGGTTTTTTAGGATAAGATCCAGAGAGATTGTAAGGCACCTCGAAACCTGAAACGCAACCCCAGCTGCGAAGAGACAGGAACCAAGCATAGGTTCTTCTCTCCAGAGTTTGACTAACTCCTGGGTTTTTAGGCTATGGTATGGACTTCTCTGTGAATAGCAGCAGAGATCAGTCTCATAAAGAGAGTGCAGAGAGAATTGGTGACCTGCACCATCACAGGCGTGGGTTTGAGACCAGCCACAGGAAAGCAAAAGTGACCTCAGCTGAGGGGTCCCAAGTAGCTCAGCGGTTTGTGTGTTAAATGCTGGGCTGGAGAGGGCCTGGGAGGAAGAATGCCATGCTGGAGACCTGGCTGGGAGCCTGTGAGTGAAGGTCTTAGGGGCCAGGAGAAAGACAGAATAAGGGAACCCTGTTCTGCAGTCTAGAGGGTCACTTTGCCTGGATGGAGGAGGCTTCCGGTTTTGTTCTTGCTGCTGGGCTACTCCAAGCAGTTGGGCAGCCTGCAGAGTCCACTCTGTCTTATTTCTGGGTCACAGTGGACTATCACCAGAGCTGGGTACCTCACTGCTTAGGCTGAGGTACAGATCTAGAAGTCTGGGTTTAGTAGGCTTAGTTTCTGCAGCATGAACACTCGGCATCTTGATCCCCAAATTCCAAGGAAAGCCCCACACTAAGCTTTCTGGATGTTACCCTTAGAAACCAACTTTCAAGATCCTGTGAAGTGCTCTGTGGTCTCAACTTTCAGTGACTTCAAGCCATGCCAGACAAGGCAATGGCAACTGAGGCAATTCGATAGCTCACAGAAATCCCAAGATCCCCAATTTTCCATCCCTAACCCTAAAAAGAGCAAGCTGCAATGACAGGTTCCCTGCAGCTGGTGGAAATTACAGTTACAATGGTAGTCAGCAAGGAATCAGCTACTGGGGCAAGAGGGTTGCTGCATACTGACAGGGATGACTCAAGCATACCGAGAGCATCGCTCAGCCCTTGGGCGTGAAGCGGGGCTCCCTTTAGCCATCGGTTCTTTCACTGGGAGCTGGGTTCATACTCTGAGAGGCTTTTTAGCTCACACGGTGAATGACACAAAGTGAACACGTTTATGCTGCTGGCAGTGCACTAATAGAAGATGTCTGCTCAGGGTAGTTAACAATCACCTGCTTAGCATCTGAGTCTCTACAAGTAGTTCTCTACACCAGCTATAAGGCATTAGGCAAATGCTTATTTTGTGGACAACAGATGCAAGTTACAGTGTTTCTGCTAGTAGTAACTGAATGTCTTTAATTGCTGTGGGGAATTGATGAGAAATGTAAATGAAACATTTTAAATATAAAAAGTGTTCCTGTTTGTTTAAAGAAATGGTACAGACTTCAATTTCCATTAGAAACGAAGTAGTTTGGCAGGGTGAGTCAAATCCTGCTGCCACTGCTGTCAAAAAATCTGGCTGACTTCAGCGGGAGGAGGATAAGACACAAGAGAGGAGCCAGTCGCTACCAGGGTGTACAAATGAATCCCAGAATGGAAAAGGCATGAGATATGATTAAATGTGTAGGTTTTGATAAAACTGGAGCTTGATATTTTTTTTCTGAGAGAAGTGGGGCAACAGTAAACAGTTTAATGCTGAAGAATATGCAGACTTCCTGTGGAAATCTCCATGCATCTGCTTCTCCTCAGGCCCAAGTACTCATGGTTTGGGGTCAAAGTCTAGTTCTGGTCAGATTCCAACTAAAGTGTGCCAGGGGAACGGTGGCTGCTGGTGGTGGCCATCCTTCTCCTGCTCCCTGCACCCTGTCATGAAGACACACACACACAGAAGTTTGTTCCTCAAAGCAATGAAAGGGCCAAGCCTTCAGGCTGGCTCCCTCACCGGAACATCAAAGAGAAGCACCAGATTTAGGACCTATGCTTATACAATGCTCATTTACACTCTCATGGTGCATTTCGTGCCCATATCCAGAATGCTACATTTAACCCGGTGTGGCAAATGGTGCACGAAACAGCAACTGAACAAACGAACAAACCAACCAGAGGAGTACATTTGGAGAGCAGAGTTTTGGCTAAAAGACGGAGGGTGGGGATGTGAACTGACATCACTCCAGTTGGGCTTGATAACAATGGGCACTGCTGCCCTAAACGAGCAGAACATATGGTTGAAGGGCTAGGGATAATAACGGAAAAATGCAATTCATGGGTGGAAAAGGGGAAACATTAATTGTGATGAATTCCTATGAGCAATGCTCTATATAGTCTCACAGACAATTAACACAGACTTGGCGCTGATCTGATAACGTGGTATCGGGTGGCGAAGTGATATGCCTGTTGGAAAAACAGGTCTGTTTTCTGCAAGAAAATACACCCATAACAGTATTTTCAGTACTGTATAATCATTATTTGGATTTGATTTGAGTAAACTCACAAAAGATGGAATAGATAACAGAACGGATGGTTGCGATTTTGGTGTGTAGCAAACAGGGGTGTCTTTCAGAAGGAGGTGAACTTCAGTGGCCTTCAGCACTACCTCCTGATTGTACCCAGTCATAGATGACCAAGGGAATGCTCACTAAGGAAAACATTATCCCTAGTACCAAGAAAAGACAAGCCTGGAAAAAAAGAGAAAAGAAAATTAATGAATAAAAAGAAAAGACAATTAATTCAAGTATGTTAACTTCTCCTCTTAAGGAGAATTACAAGGTGATGTATCAAAGTTATCAGCTAAAATGGGATAGCACTTCTGGTAAAGACAAGACCCATAGATAATTAAACAGATTAGCATCATTAATAATTCCTTGCTGAACACCCAAACCAATTTTTTTCTCCTTTCAATTCACTTCTTAAACACTGATCATCCCTACAGAGGATTAAGTGAGTCTGTTTTTAGGACCGATCAGCTCTGCTCTTTTCAAAGCATCATTGAAGTAAGTATACACTTCCTATTGGATATGTGTTCATTGAAGTTCAGCCCTTTCATCTTGATGTCCATGGGTGGAGCCACTAGTGAAACACAGGTTTCCTGCCTGTCTGCCCAGAGTAGGAAGGCTTGACCTTACGATGCTTCTCGTACATGCCCTGTTAGACTGGGAATACACAGGAGTGTTGCATCTTTTCAGCTGTCGTTCTTTGTGGGGTTCAGCAGAAAACTTTCCAAGACCCATTCCCATCTGCTCATGCATACCAAAGGGCTAATGTCTCGGCTGACTGCTTTTGGTGGAAGCACCCTAAGTCTGACTCGGGTCCATCAAAACCATGAGGAATACTGCAAACGGAGTGCTTTGCACGCTCTCTGGACCAACACACAGAAAGAGAGAAAGCTCGCTGAGCTGACAGGTTTGCTGAAGCGGGCTGGGGGGGGTACCTGCACCCTGCTGACAACTACAGCTGCTTGCAGAGCTACTGTTGTCCAGCCAGAGGAAGAGCTGCTTAGCCTGCAGAGAAGAGTCCCCCAGAACACATGGTGCCCTGCATGGTACAGCCCTTGTACCAGGAGACCCCCACGGTAAGCAAAGGAGAAGGGCAAGCACAGCTACCAGCTGACTGCAATGAGGAGAGTAAGTAAAATATAGAAGCTCACACTTATGTTGAGATGAGGTACACTTTGCATCTAGCACATTATAAGGAATGGCAAGACAAAAGTGTTGCATTGATGGGAAAGGAATGCATACCCAAATCCTCTGAGTCAACTTTGTTCTTTTTGCAATTTTTAAATACAACGATGCAGGAAGAATGAAAATCAGCGTATTGGCAGAAGTGACCCCTGCAAAATTCAAATAAATGAGTTCTGTTAGCAGTCAGCAACAGCTAGTTATTGTATTGATGATCAGCAACAGTCTTTTATTAGTAGTACAAAATCAGGATACTGTACCTACAACTCCGAAAATATCCTTCATGGATGGGATAAAAATCACTAGCAGGTTGAGGATAACCAAAAGAACAAAAGTAACCAGAACGTGACGCCATAAGTGAAATTTTGTTTTCCTAGCCAGCTCAAATAATGATGAACGCACCTACAGGAAGAGAAAGAGAGTTCTCTGTCAGGAATGGTCTGTAAGCCAATTCAAAGCTTCCCATGTTTATTTTAACCAGTTCTTCATGTGACAAGTGCTGCACAGATCTGTCAGGGGTCTCCGATAAAATGTACTTTGAAATAACCCTTAAAATTATATTGGTATTTCAAGCTGTAGGTATACATGCAACTGCAGTAGGATATTACTCTCTAACACGCCTTTTGGGTTCTTTCTGCACTTAAAAATGAACTTCACCTCCAAGCATGCTCCAGTGAAGTCACGTGAAGTAAAAGAGGGCCCTTGTGGATTCAATTTAAAACAGATTTAAGACCAAAAGCGATTAATTTATTTCCTGCAGGGAGAACCTCTCCAGAAGTTAGTGGGAGTCTGGTGTGGGAAAAGACTGATCCAAGCTAAAGTTCTTTTTGCAGCTGCTATGTCACTGTCTCAGCAACTGCCGGACTACGGTTTGAAGAAATGCGCTTCATATAGCCACTACTGACTTTCAAACCGTGTGGAGCCTTTTACTTACAGTGAAAAACAGCACTGGCACCGTGAGTATCACTGCAACGATCACAGCCAAGCGTACGGTCAGGATGAGGATGTCATCTTTGCTCTTGTACTTGTGAAGCAGATCTGACTGCACACCGTCTATGGAAAAGACAGTGAGATAAGTGTTCTGACACACAGGCAATTCATTCACAAAAATCATTGCTTAACAACAGCCTTCTTGAACAACAAGTGATTTATCTGCGAACAAAAGAGTATGGAATGAAACATTCTTGAGTTAAAACAGTGCTTTGAACCAAATCCCAATGATCCCATTATTCCCGATTAATCCTTTGGAGGCCTGATTTAGGAATGCATCCTAATTCAAGCCAGCACACACTTAAGTCTAAGGTAATTTTCACTGTAGGAAAGACAACAGTGAGACATACATGAAAGTTTACTTATATATATATATCTATAAAAAAATAAGTTAAGTGAAATAAGCTATTTCTAATTGGTTCCATGGGCTTTTTTTTTTTTTTAAGTTAAAAATGGTATAAAAATAACATGCACTGCAATGGCTGAATTTAATATAAACTACAAGGTTGTAAGCTCAATTAGTCTAAACAGCAAATAAACTCCCAGCAAAACGCAGTGCCCCTATTCTCAACCAAGAACAAAGCCTATCTTGGGTCAGCTCTCAGTGGGACGCTCTGACATTTGCACTCAAAATCCCTCAGCAGCTCCTCTGAGAGCTGCCCTGATGGTTTATTCTCTTGGGCCTGCCACCGCCCCAGCAGTGCCTGCAGCTTGGCCCCGCGCTGGCTGGCAGCCCCGGCAGCCAAGACAAATCATGGGAGGGTGCCTGATGGGGAGGCGCTGAAGATATTTTAACATGACCTCCTGCAAAAATGTTTCTTTGAAGCTGTGAAAAAAATAGTGCAGAGCAGGTCTGCGAGTGCTAACCTACAGGAAAACCAAGTTGCTGAGGGACCCGTGCATTTGCTTTGTAACTTTTAAATACCTAGAAGCAATAACCTAAGGGGGCAGCTGTTAAGCTCACCACAAAACATATTCACTGCCCCCTTTTAGGCTTATAGGCCTTTTTTTGCCTGCTAATCTTAGAAAGCTGGTGGTAAAACATAACAGCTCTTAAACCAAAGCCCTTAAAGGGATCTTGGCAGCTATGTCTAATTTAAAATTATTGGCACTTGGTAAAACTTCACGTATTCCTGGAGGCAGAGGGATCTGTCCTGCAGCAAAATGCCTGCACTACCCCCAGGATGCCCTACTGGGGACAGACCATGGGTTAACACCACCTATGCAGTGCTTGAATCCCCACCAGGAGAAAGAAAACGCTCTCCCACCTCCCTGCAGATTAGGAGTGGGGTTTTCAAGCCGGGCACATGCACAGCTTCTGCGACACAGAGCTTACTCTGCTCCTGCAAGCACAGACTGCAACTTCTGTACCGCTCACGGACTGCAGCCAGGTAGGAAGTGAAGGGCAAGGCTTACAGTTGAAGGTCTGTTTTCCTTTCAGCTAGATACACCACAGAGCCCAACCACAGTGTGACCTTTTAGGGGAAGAAAAACACCTCTTTTCTGTAATTCTGCAATGTAAATATAGTCGTCACTGCAACACTTTTGAGAACACAGCAAACAGACAAGTACTATTGGTGCAAAGAAGAAATGGCCACAATAAAAACGCTGTTCTTACCCAGGTAAGGGTAGAGAAGAAGGTTAGAAAACTGTAAGTGAACATATGACAGGTAAGTTCTTGTCAGTCTCAAGGGGAAGAAGGATCAAAGTGGAGGAATTTTATATTCCCTCAGTGTCGTTTTTGCTGCCTGTCATGGCACTGACTCTTGCAGAAGCTCCAGCAGAGCTGCAGAGCTTCCACCCGCAGGCTCTCAGTGCTGGGGAGCAGGGACGCCTGACGTGAGGAGAAGCACACAAGACACCCCAGGGATTTCTCCGCCATTCCCCCTTGTGAGGGCCAGAAGGACGCAGCCCCTACCTCCTCCATGGACTCCAGACCCTCGTCCTTGAGGGGTGTGGGAGATTCCCAGAAAGGAGCACCACGGATCTGCCTCCTCAGATCCCTGGGGCAATCACATCAGAATCTCCTCCCTGCCAAAGCGAAGGGGTCCATGCTGATTTACACCCACTTGCTCCCTGGGGCTGCTAATTTGATGCATTTCTAAAAAAATGTGTTAGACGGGAGCAGTTAAATAAGAATGGCTGTTGCTGTTGTCACTTGCAGCGTATTTGCGGTTTTATTGGGAAAATTAGAACAGATGACCTCAAGTTACTTCAACGCATGCAGACTCAAGGTCTCATAATCAGAATGAGAGCCTGAGAAAACAAATGTGAGACAAGTACACCCTTGAAAAAAAAAAGGTGCCACAGATCATATTTACTTATTTTCTTTCTCTTACTGTACAAGCAATGGTATCATGAATGAGTAGATTGTAACAAAAAGGTCACTTGGAATAGGGTGGAAAAGGCTGATGACCTTTTGATGACTCTGAGGTAAAAGGCAAACATCAGTTTTATCATCTCGTAACACCTTAATAGTCTATGGAAAAAGACACCACTTTCCAACATTCCCATTTTACTAGAACATGGGAGTATCTTCCTGGGCAAAATTCATATTTTATCCTACTTTACTTAATAATTGTGCCTTTAGGGAATACATGTTGTATCCTTTAGTGATACAACATCATTTGGTTGTTTCTTTAAGTGAATTGATATGCATGAAAAGAGACAGGGTGCAAGTCTCAGACTCTGAACTAACTAACCATCCTTTGGCAGCTGAGCTGGGACTACACTCAAAGCTCCCTGCCTTCACTGCCGGTTTATTTAACCAAGACCTGAAGGGGTCTGCACTAGAGACACAGGAAAAACATTTGGTCCTTTGCCTCCATGATGAAAGGGTCAATAAGAAAATGATAAAGCTGTCATGGCTGATTTGATACTCATTTCCTAGGACCTGCTCTCAAATCTGTCTCATTTTATGCAGATATACCTGCTTCAGTCATGACCAATGTACACATTAGGTGAGAACCTTGGAGTGAAAATCTTAGTAGGGCCCAGCTAATTCCTAATTCTGTTAAACAAATCTCTCCCTCATGTTTTGAATATGTCTTTTGCAAATAATACTTTCACTTGTCCTTTCCATCCACAGGGGAAAAGGAGGAAGGGATTTGTACCTTCAGTATGAAAACTTTAAGGAAATTTTTTTGCAAAAGCATTTTAAAAGACTTTCCTTTCCAGCTGGAGTATGCTATTGCTTTCACATGTATTCCCTTTCTACTTTAATCAGTAAAGAACTGCATTCTTACCGTAGAAAGTCAAATAGCCAAATATGGCAGTCATGAAGTACATCACAAACATGGCAAAAAATGAGATATTTGAAACCAACTGCATTCTTTTCTGTGAACGGCTGGAGAAAAAAGAAAAAAAGAACATATAAAAATGGTTGGGCTGGATTTTTCAATAGCTGTTTAAAAATGTATTAAGTTTTTGCATAAACATAGTAATTCCGGGGACACTCATGAATGCATTTTCATCTAAACCAGGAATTCACTGACAGCTGCACAAGTGAGACTGGGGAAACGGACCCTGCTTGGGGCTTTAAGTCAAGAAATGGTGGGTCTGCCCTGTGGCTCTGCTCCCTGGCCATGCTCACTCAAACAGAGTGAAGGCTGAAGCAGAGTGGAGAGGGATGGCCCTTAAACACTTCAGTAATTAAATTAAAAGGTCAAGATAAAGGAGGAGTAAAATTATACAGAGGGGAAAAAAAAAACCTTCTGAATGTTTGCAGTGAAGTATTTTTGTCCCCAAGGCTAGAAAGTAATGAAAGAGCACTGTAGACCTGTAGAATAGGTTAAGTGTAAACAATTCATTTTTAAGTATTTGTTCTGAAATACTGACACTCCAGTACCTAAACTTTTACATCCACACAGAGATGCCCTAAATAGGCACCTGGGAACCTGCTGAAGTCACTAGAGACTCAAAGAACCCATTAAGTGGCCAAGACCTGAGGGAAACTGTGAGTCTGACTGGCCCTGACCTCTCCCCTGGGGCTTCCCCCATGGGCCAGGACCCCCTTGCAGCCCCTGGGGCCATCAGGGGTGTCACAGCAGGGTTGGTGTCCAGCTCTCCGTAGCCCTGCCCAGCCAGAGGTGTCACTGAAACAGCTATACCTGCAAAGGTCTTTTGAAAGTAAGTCTTTTTCCTGGTACCGCAAACAGATTTTTAGTTAAACTGGAACACACACTGAACATACACCTCTCCTATGCCAGATAAGGACTGGTACAATTTCGCTTTCCTCAGGGTGCCATGTACTTCCAGAGAAAACTCCCTAAGTATTGCATTATCCTCAACCTCCCTCATTCCCGCCCCGGCAGCACGCCTGGGAGGCCAGATTTCCTAGCTGACAGCTATGCTCGTCGGCTTGTTGGGTGTTATTAAAGCACATCTCCTCCAAACGGCACAGATGACTCAGAGCACCTCTGTGCTAACATTTTCCATGTAAAGCAATTCAAAACAATTAACAGGGGGGAAAAAAAAAGAGAAAGGCTTACTCTTTAAGTTCGCTGTAAATCGGGAGGACGGACGGGTGGCACACAAATGCAAAAGCAATGGTGGGCAAAGCATACACGGTCTGTTCGGAGAGAATTTCAGAAAAGAAGTTAAGAAGTATTTCCCCCAGCGGTGTGAAGGTATGATCTGTGTTCAACTACCTCAGCTCCCAACTCTCTGGACTCTTCAACCAAATGTTGAGAGCTTTCAGAGGAAATAGAAGACCTGGCAGTTAGCACATATTTAATGAAATATGGGGAGCCGTGCTCTTTCAAGAGGAGGACAAAGTCTTCACATGGGTTGTGCAAGCACAGTCCTGGCTCTACTTGAAGAGCACAGTGCTGGATGCCACACAGTTGATGGTTTTGCTCCCTGGGATGGGTTTCCCTGCCCAGCTACTGTCATCGTTACTAGCACACCGTCACGCATCAAAGGGACATATGGTGGGTCACCACTACACTACCCTGCCTTGGCATGGAGAGGGGTGCACACTCGTGGTGCTAAGGCTGAAGTCCTGAAGAGGAAGCCCATATCCAGACTGTAAGAAAAGAGAAGAGGAATGCAGAACTTACAAATAAATGGATATTTCAAGGTACCAGACCTTCATTTCCCAGGCCAATAAAAGGGCTAGGAGGGCTGTGGAGGGAGCATGCTTTTCCTTGGGGAAAGAGAGAGACTGTTATGTCACAAGGAAGCGCAGGAGGCCTCCGGGGAGTGGGACACCTCACCCCCTTCTCCACCAAAAACCTGAGTGGTTTTCAGTCTTCATTGTACAGCCAAACTTCACAAATTACCTCATCACCTAAGCACTACCATTCTCCCCAGAGAACGGGTATTAGCAGAGATCACATGAAAAATAGGTCCTCCTGTAAGGACAAAATAAGCACATCCCTACATGCAGCATTCCCAGCCCTCTGAGATCTGCTCACACTGGCCACAGGCATCCCCTTCCCACAGAAGCCATCCTCAGGTACACCCCAGGCCCAACAGATTCAGTAAATACACTGAATATTGTGGTCCTTCCTCACCCACATCTGTGCCACCTCCTCTCACTCACAGCACGATACTGTTATGGAGTCTCCACCCATGAAGATATTCAGAAGTTGCCTGGACATGGTGCTGGCAACCAGCTCTAAGTGGCCTGGCTTGAGCAGATGACCTCCAGAGGTCCCTGCTAATCTCAGCCATCCTCTGATTCTGTGAAACTGTCTCTTCTCTCACACAGCAGTTGCTAAAATGCTTGGCAAACTGCTGTCCCCAATGGCAAATCTCTAAGGTTCGGCCCCAGCATGCCTAATTCAGACAGACCGATTGTTCCAATGTGCCTCTATCGACTCTGAGGCAAATGCTGACACCTACTGTAGGAGAAGACTGCCCTTCAATGCTATCTAAAATATACCTACACCTAAGCTGCTATTGCACACCACTTTAACTAATTCTTGATCTGTCACACCGGATCTGGGCTGACAGATACCCCCAATAAAGAAAAGTGCTCAGATTGGCTTCTTCAATGGAAGCTGGTAGGATGAATTTAAAAAAAAGAGAAAATATTTTTTGACGCATATGCTACACATGCGCATTCCCTATGAACACAACTGCGACACCCTGAGGACCCTGCCCTGCTGGATAAGGTGCTGTTTAACGAGCGCTGAGCTCCAGCACAGCTGACAGGAGCAATCCTCCTGCTCCCACAGCTACAGCCAGTTGCTCTTTCGCATTCTCTTGGCACAACTTTTCCCGCAGCTGTGTGGCGATGGAGGAAAACATCCAGCTGAAAGGCAATCAAATTTTTGCTGGATTAGCTTTCAACTGTATCCTTTTCACAAGCCAGCTCACCATATGGCTACAGAAACACATACCCTGCCACAAAGAAGTGGTTTGTGTGCAGAAGGACAGTGGGATTACTTCTCGGCTTTGGATGCAGGAATGGCTTACTCAGCCTCTGCTGAGCGACAGCCTAAAGACACAGTTGCAGCATGGACAGCGAGAAGTAGTGGAAAGGAAAACACTCCCAAAGAAAGCTTAGCTGTCCAGTGGTAGCTTGGGCTCAGCCTTAGCATGTCTAGTACCAGGGCAGAGTAAGACTGCAGTGAGGTACATTCAACATGTCATCTCCACAAGAGTGGGCAAGGACACCCATTGGGAATTCACCATTGGCGCATGAGAGGAAGCATGAAGAATCAGGCCCTACATGGTGCTGATTGGATTGATAACGCGGGGTGTAGGTGTGTACATTATGTGAATGAAAAATAAATATTATAAAAAGAAACATACCTTGGAATTAAAGATAACATACTTTGGCTTACACATATGTTCATATGCTGAGCTATTTGATAGGATAGGTGATGTTGCATTTAGCTCCGATCCAGGACAGGGAATTTGAAACTTCTTGTAAATAACCTAGAATAAGAGCAAAAGACAGCTAATTGCTAGAAAATATAATGAAAAGCAAATTAAAATCAAAACATGCAAAAAATTGTGAATATCCTATCAAGTGACTCTCATCCAACAAAGAGAGCAAGCTGAACTTACCACTACCAGGAAAAATACCATGCAGCTTAATGAAAATCCACTGGTATAGCCAAGATACCCTAAAAGAAATTAAAAGGAAATCTCATACAAAATTGTTTTATTAGTCATATTTGGTTTTTAAATTCTTTTTGATGCTTCATGAGAAGTTCAAATGTATTATACATTTAATATGTATTGTGAGCTTCTAGGCAGGACAAAAGCATGTCCTATTGGTGTAGGAGTCTTCCATGTTGCAAGCCTCCTGGCTTTCAGACAGACCTGAGCTTTGCTCTGACCAGTTTGACTTCCTGAGGGTCACCTTTATGGAGGTTTAACTAATTTTACTTTTGAAAGGGGTTGTGATAATTGACACAAACCTGCAAATGTGCAATTGCAATCAGAGTGTGACCCAGATTCCCTGATACAAGCCACCTCAGCTGAGCATAAGTTATTCTCTCAAAAGGAAGATCCCAACAGGACTTCAGTGCCAAAACTTGTTACATGGTAAGAAACACATGGTGTACCTATTGGCATCTCTGTGGACTCAAATATACTTGAAAATGCAATCCTCTATACACATCTTACTTCAGAGTCCAATACCTTCAATTAACCTCACCACTAACAATTTCGATGATGATACAAAAATAAGGGTTTTTTTGTAATCTCACAATTTGTGAACTTATTTTTACAGGCTGCACATAAAATATAATTGCTGTATGAAATGAAGACCCTTTTAAGTATGTATTTTTAAAATAAATTTCCACAACTGTATGGATGAAGCTGGTTTATAGTGAGTCCAACTGTTCTGACCATTTAGGCCTATTTGTCCCAAGATGGTCAAAACACAGCTTATTCCTGGGCCAAGAAGGCTGCTTAGATTACAGTTAGAGCACTTTTTAAAATTATAGTTGAGTTGTCAGTGTGGCTGTCAGTGGATTTATGTCTAGGCTCCATTTTTTTTTATTCCCACAATGGCATTTGCATCTTACCTAAATTCTTAAGCAGACATAAAGGGAGGATTATACCAAACGTCACTGTGACAACAAGAATTCGCCCATCCACATACCATGCCCTGTGTAAAACATTAAAAAACAAAAACACCACAATGAGCACACCTGAAACCCTCTTTGGTTTTCCTCACACTCAGTCATCCTCTTTGCTGCAGTTACAGAACTATCTTTGGTTTCCTTATCCTACAAGCTCCTGCAAAGGACAAATGGGGGCCACATCTAAACTTTGTAGATTTGCTAAGTATCCAGCAAAGTGCTTTGAATCCTGCTGGAAAGCAAGGAAGGGGAGAAGCACTCTGCTAGTGATGTTCTGTGTGACCTATTTCCACTGCTCAGTCCGATTCAGTATGAAAGTTGGAGGAATGGGGTCTCTTCTTCTCATGCACTACAGCACACGATATAATCCAGTGCAAAGGATATTTACCACTATAAAGAAATACCACCCCTCTATTAAAGAAGCTGTTTAATTGTCAAGGAGTAATATGTGGCAGAAATCTAAGTATAATATTCTGCTGTAGTCATATGCTAGTATCAGATTATTTCTTAGTGTTGACACAGCTTCAGGGGTAAAATCCTGTAAGCTGCTAAGGACACAGGGAAATACATAATATCTTAAACTTATATGACTCCAAATATCTTCAAGTGTTGACTAACACTGTAAAAGACTGGATCCTATGAAGAGGTTTGTATAAATCATAGTTCTTCATGAAAATCTAGTGTATGAAGAGAGTAACTACTGATGACTTAACCTTTCATTCCCTATCCATCTTCTTTCCTTCCCAAAGTTGTCCTGATTTTTAACCCCCCTGAGATATTCCTGTAAAAAATCTACTTTGACAATCCTGAAGAGTATCCAATACTTAAAAGCTTTTATAAACAAATGCTTAAGCTTATCTACACAACATTAAACTCTATAATCTAATCACCAAAATTAATTCAACTTACGAAAAAGTTTCTTCTTTTCCCATTAGAAACTTTATGGCAGAAGGTAGCTCATTTTTGACTATGAAGAGATAGCTCAACATTGCTGGAGGAAGAAAACAGTCAGTTAGAAAATGGGTAAGATGTTTCGCGGAACAAGTACAGAGCAGCACCTTGAACCTTTTCCCAGCGTCTGACGATAGAAGACCCCAAACTATAATTGACTGCAAACCACTGATCATTCAGTGATACAGCATTTTTAAAGGGCTGCATGCAAAGTATTAGCCACAGCTACATGAGGCTGTGAGGAGCATGAAGATCCTAAGATCACTGAGAGAAGGAGGAACCTGACTGGTTGGTAGCTGTAACATTAAGATCTTTCTGAGTTTTGTTTTTCAGTACCCCTCATCTCCTTTATTCATTTTTCAGTATCCCTTATCTCCTTTACCTCCAATGTTCTGGAGAGATGTAGATCCAAAGACAATCATTTTCCCTGGTGTACCGAAGACCTGCTCACCCAGCTTTTCATACACCATACAGCCTGCATGAAGAGAAATGAGAAGAAAGGTAACAAATACACCAGTGAAAGCTGTTGAGTTGAAACATTTATGATTCCTTTTCATTTAACCACCCATCTGTGCAGCTGTATCTGCCATTTGAAAGTAAATAGAGATCTCTCTTGTAATTACTAGGGCTGAAACTTATGTAGGAATGTTTTCTTGACGTCTATAAATGTTATGGTTGGCTACCAGTCACTTTTGAAATTCAAGTTCTTAATGAGGCTACTACATCCCTTTAATGAGTCTGTCTATATGTCTAGTGACATGTTATGTTCTGGTATCCCCATCCTGGCAACTGGGTTTGTGCCTCCAAAGAGAGTGTCGTAGAAAGCCTCCTCTCCAGACAACACTCAATACAGCAGGATCTGCAGGTCAGCACTGGCAGCCTGGCCAGAGCAGACACAGTACTGGGATTCTGCAGTTTCTCTTGCCTTGACTAAAGGATCCAAAGTAGGGCAGCCACTGGTCTACAGGATAATTTACAATTTCTAACAACAAAGCCTTAACTTGTGAATTCACAGTGTGGTATGTTTTTGGTAAAAGCAGGAAAAGGTGTAAATTATAACTAAAACCTCTTTTTAAATATCTGTCAAGCTTGAGAAACTCCTCTATTAATCGGCTTGTGTTTCTGTTAAATGTTTTTTTCCTTGGCTGTGATTTGGGCTGAGAAAAAGACTGGACATTGTGAAGATGGTGAGATACATGAGAACAGAAAGAGAAATACTGCAGATGCTACACTGTACTGATTATTTTAAAAATGCATCCCATTGTTTGGTTTTCTCTGTATTTCCTTATAGCTGACATTTCTGCTTTGAAGCTTGTATAAATAATAAGTTCGAGCTTAAATGTACCAGCAGCATAGCAATCAGGGCTTAGACTCTGGGAACTAACAGGGCACAAATGTGTCCACAATTAGGCATACGTACCTAATTTAAATAGGCAGTTGCTTCCGTTATACATGCTCTAACAGTAACTCATGTGTGTCCAAATTACATATTAAAACATTACAGTGCTCTTGTGCACAGATAATTTAAAAAATCTGGCTTCAGAGATAGTTACCCAAGGAAAGAGATTCTTGGACTTCAGAGCACAGAGACATTTAACACTGTAGGTAACTTCTAATTATGTATTTAGCATACATTTTGCTTACAGATATACTTCTCTAGTATTTTCTTCCACGAAATCTCCAACTGCACCACAAAAGCTATCAGGAATTTCATACTAACCATTAAGGACAAACTGTATTTCCAGGTAAGCTTCAGCATAGGCAAAGATTCATTATATTTCATTTGCAATTTTTTTTTAATGCAAAGAAACTATATGTGCTATTCTTTCTAGCTTGCTGAAGACAACATTTCACAGTAGCAGAATTCACTCTTCCATTGTACATTTTTTTCTTTACGGTGATTTCAGATGCTGTTTTCCATTGCCACGTCATAAATTCTTGTTAATTCTCTGCTTCTGACCCAGAAAGTGTTAGGCCTTTCCATTGCGTCAGCGAAGTGATAGAAACGCCGTCTTACACAAAGCACCTGGCCTTATTTGAGCACTTTTCACCTCTTGTTCTTTACAGTTCTAACTTAAATGGTATAATAACATATTCAATTACCTGTTTCCTTTGAACACACCAACAGGAGATATATTGAATAAATAGAGAGCAGCGTCACTGAAACCAAAAGCAGCCTACAAAACAATGGAAAATAAAGCTTACTGGAAGAGCTGAGCTCTAACATTGCAATATTTCATGTCAGGTCATATACCCGTTGGCTCCAAGATAATTTTTATACTTCCCTGGCAAGGCAAAAAGCCCTAAAAATACATGTAATTCACACACTATTCGCAGTTCTTCCACACTACCATGGAGGTAGAAAGCCCTGCATGCAGAGAGATTCAACCAAGTAAAACTTAGCAGAGCTGCAGAGAGCAGCCTGTTAGTAAGTTAGACCTCCCCATATTGAAAGAAGCAAGAACAAAGATGTCTTATCAGAAAGGAATTAAGCTTTAATCAGAGCAGGGATGAGACAGGCATGTCCCCCACCACCCACTCTGAAGTTATTTTTCCTGGAAGCAGAGTACAAATTTCAAAGGGAAGTCCTCTATTTAAGGACTTCCGTACCAAACGGAAGCATCTTTTCCCAGAACATATTTCGTACGCTACAAATTACGGGTGCGCAAATAGATTTTTACGTGCCTCCCAGTACCCAAGGAGGGGGAAGAGGAGGGAAGATAAGGTCCAGCTGGCTTCCCTTGGGAACAGAAGTAGAAACCAAAGGCTTATGCTTTGTCTAGGTGGAGACTGGTATTCCCTCACTGATGTCACTCCTGCTGTGCCGTGATCCATAATTTGACTTCACGTAGAAGAACTGCAGGAAGTAATGACCAAACTGTTTGTGTAGGGAACTTGCTGGCACAAACAATAATTAGTCAGTGCTGGGGGCTAAGTGCATAAAAACACATTTGCTCATTGCTCTATGTCTTCAAGCCAAGCACCATGTGTGCCTTCCCTTCCAACACTCTGACACGCAAAGACCTGATGACGTTTTCATGATGTGTGTGAAGGGCATTCAGATAATCTACTGGCAATTCCTCTCTTTATTATGATAACTACCCTCAGGACACTGAGAAAAACATGCCTAAAATTTAAGAGAGAACAAGCTGCTGCCATAGATAGGCAGGAACACACTTTTTCATAGGAATACATAGAAAGAACAGGATGTGAAGCCTTCCCTCCCCCCCACCCCCTTTTTTAAAATTATTTTAGACTAGAAATACTTCAGCACCAAATAATGACCCACAAGTTTCTTGGAGCCAGAGGAGCAGGGAGAAACATAAAGAGGTGATAGGAAGAAACTGTTCTTTTGCCAACAAAGAATGATGGTTGACAATAACAACACGCTCTTTGTATAGCCCAGAGGGTGTTTCTCCTTGAGAAGGTGGAGAAGGGAAGGGAGATTGTACTGGCTGAGGTCACTCTGCTCCATTTTTTACAGATTTGCTAAGCCTTGCTCCTGTCTCTGTTCCCTGCAGAGCTGTTACGCCCCTGTCTGCCTGCAGCTATGGTGCTCATAGCCTCCAGTGCTCAGCTGCTGGGCTGACTCACTCCCAGACCCAGATGGCTCCAGCTCCACATGCCAGCCTCAAGTCTATTTTAATATTAAAAGCTCCCGTTTTTCAGGCTCCGAGCTCATGGAGCCTCTGCAGCGGTAAAAATAACACTCCCAAGCAGCCAGGTATTTATCTGATCTGTTGTCCTTAGCTCCCCATAGGGTGCTTAGAGAGAGACTTGGCATTTTCATTAGTTCTGTATGAAAAACTTGTTTGTGTTAGGACTGTGCTATAGACAGGGATATCTGTGCCAGAACCACCCCTTGGAAAAGAACGAAAATGTCCACGCCACTTGCTCTGCACAAATTCAAAACAGAAGCAGGGGAGCTTGCACTGCAGTCCCAAAGGCACTCTCCAACTTTTTATTTTGCCTGCTTTTAAAGAAGTGCTGGCAGCTATGTAAGCAACGGGCACATGGAAAAAAAAGTCCCGTGTCCGTTCCCCCCCAATAAATTCAGAATAAACAGTTTAGGGCAGGGGATTGATATAGTGCTGGGAAGAACAAACTGTTCTTGTGATGCTATTGCTCTTTGCTCCCAGCTGCCACATTACCAGGTCAGCAGAAACATGTGCTGTCCCCAGCCCTGTGGGGAGTCTCAGGCTTTGGGGTCAGGAGACCCGTGAGGCTCATGCAGGTACTTGCCTTATTGCACAGAGCAGCTCTGAACCTTCATTAGGTATCAGGTGCAGAACAGCATGGCAGAGTGTGGGGTTTGCCACTGTACAGCCTCTCAGAGGGCCGGTCTGCCAGGCTGCAAAGTAACTCCTCCACCTCTGGAAGTGTTAGGTGCAGCTTCGTGATTGCTTTCAGCCAACCCTAACAGAAGCAGTGCAGAAAGCAGTGTGAAACTTCAGTTGTAATCTCATACTGTACCACATCTAACACGCCCCTGTTCCTCAGCAGGGTTTTTCAGATCACATGCAGTGCTGGGCTAAATGCAGGCTGAAGGCACCTCACACTTCACTGGCCCATATGTCTCTGCAGTTTAGTCCATTGCTTCAGTCCTGGCTTTGTAGGTTGAAACCATGAGTGGTCCTGCCATCCCTAAGTGGCCTAGGCGATCTCTAACTTCCCAAGCCTTTTGTGCCATCTTTCTGCAGCACGGTTTTCTCTCCTTTTGCATACATGAAAGGGTATTCTTCTTTGGTCTAGGTTGTAGTTATCAACAATACTGGGTTTAAGTTCCTCTGAATTCCTACCTCAGTTGTTTTCCCTGGAAAGCATGACACTTTGCTATGGCACCAACTTATGCAAATAGGATGTGAGAGTATATACTCATTGCCATGTTTATTTTCCATGTCTTATGCCAAGAATATAGGATCTGAACCGATCCAGGTGTGCATGGCAGTCCACATCTCGCACTGCAGGAGCCTAAAAGTTGTGAGAGTAGAAATAAGGCTGGGTCTGCTTTGTTAGTTCTTTTTATTAGATTTTAATTTATCCACCTCTGATTTCTACTCTTCAAGGATGGTGCCTGCCAATACCGGATAAAGCGATCTAGAAACTTTCCAGAGATGTGCTACTCAAGAGAAATGAATTTAAGTGCTTTCTCCTGTGCAAAAACCTGTGAAAATATTGCTAGGACTCTAATCGCTTGTAAAGCAAAAATGGTTCTAAGATCTCCCTGTGGTAGTGACACATTTATGGGAAAAAATGCACTGAGAGTGTGAGAAAAAAAATCTCTCTCTAATGGACTATGTTTAACTCTGAGATTATTGCATGATAAAGGAATATCTAAAGCACTTCAACTTTCAACCATAACTACAGACACCACACTAGGATCCTGTATCTCCAGACTTCAAAGCAGAAAGCTCTGCTAGCCTGGTCAGTTAGGTCCTGCTAGCTTCCTTACCTTTGATGTCAGCAGGTTCGTCTATCTCCAGGCCAAGAGATCTAAAGGCATTACAAAGCTAACAAAAACAATTACCCACTTTTAAATACACACAGTTAATTCTGTAGAGAATAATGCTGTTATTTACCATTAAAATCTCTACATTCAGGTTTGGCAGTTTTTTGTACAATGTGGTGGTACAGATCTACACACTCAGTACTCAGGCCAAGACAAGCCTGGTCGCCATCACACATTGTTAGAAGTTTATCTGGTGTTCACACCACTGGTCTGATCCACTTCACTTAAAATAAACTGCCTTTTTACATCCTTTAGAGCAAACACATTCCACATTTTGCTTAACTCTCATGAAAAACAGCTGAAAGAATGAGAAGAGGATGAGATTATAGAAAACTAAAGCAGTAAGTAGAAAATGAGGGTGGTCCTTGGCTGAGACACTATTATCACAGAAGAGGTAGCAAGGCTGAAGGAAGGTAGCTTTTCTTTTTGGTTACAGTAGTTTTTGCAGCCACCAGCCTGTGCCCTCAGAGGTGTGCTTGTTAGAGCATGGATGGAGTGTCACATACAGGTTAGAGTGCTAGGTAAAAAAAAACAAAAATGAAATAAACTATGTTGCTCTGCAGAAGAAAGACCTACATTAGAGTCCAGCTACCTTATAGCCTATCTTATTGACAACACCATTACGAAAATTTGTATATTCTTAATATAAATGGATTAACACCTTGGCTTATTCCTAGATTTTACCCAACCACAGCAGATTGTAAGATAGCAGCATGGATGTAGCCGGCACAAAACCCGAGAGCAGATGGCTATATGTACCACTTGAACCATCCTCTCTGCTATACACGGGGCTTATACTATGCATTTCCCAAAAACCTAAGAAATAACAAAAGTTCTAGATTTTTAGCTTTGACATTCAAGAAAGGACACCTCTTTAGAGTAATCTGTAAATTCAATAAACGTGTTGAACAGTTCTCAAAGATTGTAAATTATTGTATTTCTTCCCTCAATGAACATTTATCACTGAAATCTGCACACAATTCCCTACTGATTTCTTAACAATCACTTTTCACAATGAAATGGCTCATACTGTGATCCAGAATAACACAGAATAACACTGTGTCTTACTCATTCACTGGCACCATTTCATTCTTAAACTATAAAACACTCCTTTACAAAATGCTTTTTTTTTGCTGGAGTTAAGTATTCTACCTCAACTCTTTTTTTATAATAAAATCTCTGCTATATTTATGTTGGCTTTCAAGGACTCTCACACAGGAAACTGAAGAAACTGTGGGAGTGAGATGAAAATATTATATGTAACATTTAAGGGAATATAAATATTCTTTTTTCTTGGTTAAAGAAAAAAATAAAAAGAGTTACTGCACCATGCTTTGATGAAAGATCTGGAGATTCTGTGATACAAGTAAGAACTAGGTAGTATCCCACTGCAAATATTACTATATATATTGAACTACCACATATATTGTATATATGTGTAGCTTGTGGACTATAGGAAAAATCTCTGGCCAGGCTCAGGTTTGTAGTTAATAACATGGACTTAATTTGCTCTAGTATTACAAGCAGTGGCTTTTCCTCCCCCAAAAATTGACTGAAACTTGTTGCTAACTTCTTCAGGCTTGAATGCTGTGCTTGATTACAGATATTCTATAAATCCCTCTGCTTGCTAGCAGACATTCTTTAAACACAGAGAAACTGCGTGGAGATCAGCTACTCACCACACAAGTACTTACAGAAAAAGGAGAATTCCTGTGTTGGCTAAGGCAAAAGCAAGACCCAAAATCCCACTGCCCATAATTGCATTGCTGAGGTTGAAGACAGACATCCCCAGTGAAGTAGTTCCTGGGATCTGGAGAAGACAGACGTGTCAGCAACAGCTTGGAACAGAGCAGGGAAATGCATCTATGTTTCGAACTCCACATTATGCAACATATCAGATATAAGTTACTACTGCTATGGAAACAACTTCATAAAAATTGCTTTGAAAGAGGAAGAAGCGTCGCTGAATGCTGTCACAGCTACACTGATCTTTGTCCTATAGGTTTTGCTAACTGATGTAAATGGTATAGGCAACACATAACTCATATTACACTTTCAATTTTAAACCCCATCTTTCATGCCTGTGCAACATCTTAGGCACATAATTTATATATTGTAAGGCCATAAGGAACCACGAGGACTTCCTGCCTAACACAGGTGAGAGGGATTCCCTTGCCACAACTCAACCAAAATGCTTGGGTTTTTTTTAGTTTTGGGGTTTTTTTAAGTGCTGCACACAGACAGTTCCTACTGGAACCTGAATTTCAGTTATAATTGTGCGTGTCCAGCAATTTTAAAGACCATGTCTAACGGCCCTTCAGACACACAACATCTTGACAGGGAAAAGAACAGCAAGAGAGACTTACATATTCATCGCATTTCTTCTTCTCTAGGTGGCTGTTTGTGAGACTTCTTCTGCTTTCTCGATCTGAAATGAACTTGCTGAAATAAATCAGAGGATTTATTTCCAGCAAGTGTTTAGAAAATGTGAACACATTAATTCCATGAACACCATGTGATTACAAAATACGCAACATATAAAAACTGCATGTGAAAAGAAGTCAAACTCATAACTATTTAATGAGCCAGATTAAGCTTCACTGATACTAGCATACATTGGGCATCAATAAAGGTAACACTAGCACAAGATCAGGATAAATGTGTATGTAGAGAATGGTCTTTTAGGAGACTTAGTAAAGCAGCAGCACCGATTTTGTTGATGGGAAAGCAGTTTGTTTCTACAGATGGTAAGAGAAGATACTTCTCCAGGTATCCTGCAGAGGTGCGTGTGACCAATACCCGCTGCTTCCAAACCCTGCTTGTATAGATAGAATAACTAACACCATTTGATATGGCAAGCAGCTGTTCTCTGTGACTGAGAGGGTCATGTATTTATTCCCTTTCACTCATTATCAGGCCCTGAAGGTCCTGTGAAACAAGCAGACAAACCAAACAGATTTCTCCTTCCCCTCTCTATCGGCCTCAAGACCCCTGGGCACCAGCTTGATTACTCCCTTCCTTGCCAACCTTGAAGGCATCCCAGGCAGCCTGCAGTGAGACGGTGGTGATGATCTCCTCACAGAAGAGGGAAGTGTACAAGCACTTGGAGCACTGTCTGTAAAATCAAGCAGTTACAAGTCCTGTGTGGGGAACTTAGACTGGAGCTGCTGCCAGACAGTGAGACCTGGCATCCTTCCTGCAAGGACTGAGGGAGTGACTCATGTTCTTTTATATGATTGTAGAATCTAGATTACGGTTGTTATACCGATACTGCAGACAATTTGCTAAGATTTGACCCAATTTGCAGAAGGTCCAGGTGACTAGAAATCCTAAGTTGTATGATAAATTCTGTATTATGCTACTTATAGATTGTACTACATTGATTCTGCTTGTAGAAATCCTGTGCCATTCTAATAATAAATTCTGTGCTACATTAATCATAATGTCCTGGTGAGAAAATAAAGCTTTAATTGCAACTATGATTTAGTGCAGTCATCATTCTGCCAAGGATCCTTAAAAGAACCCGTCTGTCCCCTCAGTGTTGGGTGACAGTGCAGCACGCTATAAAACCCTAAATTGCCAGTATAGGGTCAGTATGGCTGGAGTTAAGAGGAGGAAGAGGTGCTGCATGCAGCATAGATCATCCTGAATGAGGCAATGTGCTCTGTTGGTGTTGGTGCACTGCTCAGGGCTAACCGATTTTGATTTAAGTGCCTTTCAAAACTCAATACTGTTTTCACCATATTGCAAAATTAAATACTTCTGTGCAGGGAAACATGGAAAAAACAGCTTTTCTTTCTCTGCACCCTTTAATTGTTCTGAGTCCTTGATATATGCACATTTAGGAACTTGCAGTCACCAGAACAAGATTTGTCTTCTGTGGTTATGTCGGTATCCTTGGGATTTATGACACTTCTGATTTGGATGAGCTGCTATTTTCTCCCAGATCCTGTCTTCAGCAAAGCTTTTAGTTTGTACAAAGCATTCTTTCAGCTTTTCATCTTTTGAAGGTTTATGCACAATTAAGTCCCTGGCATCTTTGTTAATCCACAGATGGTTCTTAGGCTGCACTGGCTAATGCATCAGCCATGCTATGTGTTACATACCTAACCAGGGGCTGTTACCAAGTGTCAGTGACTCTTTTTGCTGTAGGCAAATTAAGGTGGCTCTTCTTAAATCAAAACAGACAAACAATACACTGAACACAGAGAGCAGCACCACTGGTCCTTTCCCACAGCTAGGAATGTCTACTGTCCAGGCACGTATAGTTCAAACAGTGACTCAAGGCTGTGCGTCATTGAGTACATCCAGTGATACTCAGGCTGGTAATGTAACCATGAACTCATAAAGACACAGCTCTATCAAACTTCCCTACTACCCTGGCTGTGGCCTAATTACTAGCAATATCTGCTAGCACAGCTTCTAGGTGTATGCCAAAATCACGCAGTTGTAATGCTGCTGACTTGGCTTCCACAGCTGACAACACTGGGCCCTGCGTCTTTAACATCTTGTGTACTACATACGCATTTTGAGTTTGCTCCTTAAATCCACCCATAGCTGGCAAAATGTATGTAGTATTTTTGCTGGTTTTGTTGCGACTTTGACTCCTACCCATTGTTCTGCTTTGATTTCCTTTATATTGATAAAAAACAACTGTAGGCTTCTCCCATATTTTTAAAACTACTAATTTCAGCAACTGATTTGCTGCAAAATATAGACACCATGCCAGGTTTACCAGCCCTAATGCGGTTGGAATAGGTGGCTGAGCCTCCCCCACTGTTTTAAGAAGTGAAAAGTAACCACTTCTAAGATAGACTGATCCAAAATTACCTTTCCAAAGCTCACTGTGTAGGTATTTCATCCTCATGGAATAAAATCTCAACCTGATTCAGAGCATGTGCGCTTTTTTTTTTCTCATGTCTGTTTAACGCTCATCTCTTGAACACAGGCAGCAGAGTGTGAATGGTTTGAAAAAGACATTCCAGCTCTCTCTCGAAACACCCCGCAGGCAATTTGTACAGGCAGGAGCACAGAGAAGAGTTTTGTCTCTTTTGGATTTGTAAGTGCTGCTGGGAACATCTGTGGACTTTGCCTTCTTCTGTCATTTATGGAGATCATGTGTCATTTTAGATTTTGTCAGTGTTATGACAGAAGCAACTAGTTTGCTCCCCCCACTTCTCTTCATCTTGCTGCAGCTAGTCCCCCCTGAATAATTACAAAAATAACAGACTTGTAAATACTATTATTATTGCTGCTTGGTATTACAGTTCAATGAAATGTATTGTTAAAGAACGAACATATTATAAAGACAATACTTTTGTAATATTGCTTCAATATAAAGTGACTGTGGGACTTTCCATTAGAATACTTCTGACAGAGTAAACAGCTTCTGGAGAACTGGTATCTCCTGTTGCCAGAGAACACATTATTTACTCCTGGACAGGACTTTAAGAGAACTAGTCTGATTTGATACATTGTTCTAAAGTACTTTCTTTTGAGTTAGTCCCACAGTAAAATGGACTGGTCTTGTCCAGCTTCTCATCTCCTACTACAAGCTGGGCTCCTCATTCCGCCCATGTTTACCATGTCACCCTGCACATTTTTCTCTGTTTATGCTGTGAATGGGACGGCAAAGTCAGACATGGGAACGTGGCTACTGGGCTCCAAATCACAAGGTACATGGTGCCCAGCTTTTTTACAGGGTGCTTTCCAGCACCTGCAGCCCCAGGGTGGCTTGCCCAGGAAGCTCAGCAGCACTGCAGTGTGGGGGGATGCGGGTGTGTGCCTGATCTGGAGGCTGGGTTGCAATTGCTGTTGCAGGCAATTTAACCTGCAAGTCCAGACGGTAAGATTGCCTCGGGACCATGCTTGGTAGGTGGTACAGATGTACCATATGACAGCCTAAGTTTTCCATGAATTGAATGTATTACTGAACTTAAATTAAAAAAAACCAAACAAACAACCCAAAGTAAGGAAGGCAATCCAATGGATTCAACAGAAACCATTTTTCCCAAGATTTTGCTTTTTATAAACTTTTTTTTTTCATTTCTGGGTGGTTTGTTCCCTTGTTGCATGTGAAAGGTAACACATGTTGGACTACTGGAATTTCTGGTTAAACCATGACATGCATCTGCTCTGCTTAATAAATGTGCTTAGAAAATGAGCTATTCATTGTCACAGAATGTTGTATATGTGACCTTTATAAATATGACACGAATGAAGTAAAATGACTGTCCACTCCAGCCTCTCCCAGCCCTCCTAAGGACTGGAGGCCACTGTGACAGGTGCTGTGGAAATGCACAGTCGGGCCGTCTGTGCCACCAAAGCCTTGTGACTCCTTGACAAGCATGAAATCCATTTGAGCTGTTTGCTGTCTTAATTTCAAATGCTTTACTCATCATTAAAAGACATAACCTGTTCTTATGTTTCTGCTTTCCTTTTGTGTTTCCTAGATCACAGCTGAGTATGAACAGCTTATACAAAACTTTTCAGACACATTAATAAAATCTCCTGGCCAAAAAATAATCAGCTCAGCCTCGTGATGCATGAAGCTTCATGGTTGGCTTGGAAAGAGTTTTCTTCATCTAATTCTTTTCCTGGTTTGATTTAGTGCAAAATAGAAACTTAGTCTTATTGATAAAGTGGTTTTAAAAGGACTGTGTTTAACTATGGTTTACAAATTTAATTTATCAAAGGACTTAAATGAGAAAAGTTTGATTGAGGTGATATCCCTGAGCGAACCATTTTGCCTAAGCAGGGTTAGCCAAAAAACCATTTAGCCACCTCAGATGTGTTTAAACATAATTAAATTGAAGTGATATTTGACAATGCCTTAAACATTTGTTAGGGAAGGTTAATTTTGCCAAGATGACAGAACTTTATCCTTAGGCAGCTTCCTAAAATGAGCGTTAACTTGAGCAATGGCAAAGATTTCCAAGGCAAGCAGGAACAAGAAATGCACAGGAAACCTTGGTCTGACTTACAGTATGAAACTTGGACCAGAACTGGGTATACATACTAACAATCTCGTTAACCAAACAAGGGGTGCTGGTAACTAAGTAGTAGCTGTAAACCAAGACAGGTATTCAGCCAGCAGCTTCCTGAGAGCATCGTCATAGTTATAGATAAGGAATAAGTCATCTAAACACTGGTTTACATTATGTGCAGAGATGGCAAGGTTTTATAGCCAGGACCACATGGTAAAAAGTAATCAAATTCAAGTCTGGATTTCATGCTTCTTTGACATTCCCAGAAGACATTAAACATTTGCATACAAAGCAAAACCCCTCCCAATACAGCTGCTTCCAAACAACACCCCCTCCCTACATACAACTGCATATGTAAGTGCATATTTAGGCCCAGAAAAGGCTTGAAATCCAAAGGAAACTAGAGAATTCTTTTCCAAGGTCAAGAAATATTTGGAGTTTACAAACAGACACGGAATCAGCTTCTTCCTGGTGTACCTTCTCCAAAAGACCCTTAAAAACTCTGCTCTGCATTGCCCTTGAAAAATTATATACTGGTAGAAAAAAAAAAAAGGTTAAAAATGAAATACAGAGTGCAAAAATAACCAGGTTGAAAGAAAAACAAAAAAGGTTAGTTGAAAATTACAGATCTAATCTAAAGCTCAAGTGAAATCAACAGAAAAAGTCCCACTAATTTTGATGGACTTTGGAGTTTCACAAGGCCTTGCGTGATGTGCCAGGCAGCACAAAATGTGCTCTTCCATACACCCATTAACCTTTTATTCCATGGAGACAGGGCGTTTGCCAAAATAGTTATAGAAAGGGAAAAACCACATCCTTTCAGGATGGATTTGGCATGGGGTACAGAGCAGGGTCTGCTTGCCTGCTCATCACCTGTCAGCAGGGAGATACTTGCACAGGGCAGGGGCCATGGGTGGCTCAGACCCAGCCTCAGCCCCAGGGGATGCTGACGGGGCTGTACTGGTGCCAATGTGCAGCATCCTGCGCTGGAAGCTGTGGTCAGCATGAGCTGCCTTGAAACTCTTGCTTTAGACATGGAGGGGAACATGAACACACTGGGATATACAGGGCAAAATACTCATGCACCCCATGCACAAGTAGCTGCCCCGTAAGCACCCTGGCAGAGGAATAAACTACTGTAATGGGCTACATCCTACAACTGAATGATGCTCTGCAGAGGAAAAAAGCAATCCAGAAAAGAATGAAAAATTGTGGAATATGTTCATCTGCCCTAGGAGCCAGAAGAGTAATCAGAAATTCTGCCTTTGAGTTTCTGACACTCTTTCCTCACACTACATTTCTTCTTCCCTTTGCAGGCAACCTGGATCTGCCCCAGACCTTGCCACTCTTACTATGCCCTAACTTCACAGAGCACATTGTGACTGCAGAGGATCAGACACACACAGCATGCTCCTTCCCCGCCCTCCATAAACATCCACTGAAAGATAAAGCAGTAATGGGGTTTTTCCCTGTAACAGTTACTGGTGGCACCAGCCAAAGCGCTGGGGAGGCGCAGCCAGCCCGGTACAGCCACTCCTTCTCTCAGGGATATAAATCCTCAGCAGGCTCCAGGGAGCAAATTTACACTGTTAGCCCCTGAGCTCCTCACCTTACAAAGTGAGCCAGCAGGAAAGCAAGCAGGTTTATACTGGAACTGTTTTGTTTTGGCAAAGTTCGAGGGGTTTTTTGTCTTGCCCTTGCCTTCCCCCTCCCCCTTTTTTTTTTTATAACAGAAGTGGTTTGTGTTTTGTTTTGGCACTTTCCATCAAAGCAGTTGCATCAGAAAATTCCTGACCAGCCCTAATCTTCATCAGTGCAGCTGCGCTGTGGTCGCACTGCTACACGGTGCAGCTGGTGACCACCCCAGGACTTCCCCTCAGCAGTGGGGGTGGAGGGGGTCAGGCTGGAATCCTCCTGCCAGGGTCTCAGCTATGCCACCAGCCAAGGTCCCCTCTCTCAGGTGGTTCGTTTTTGCTACACGCACAGTATGGCCAGCACTGGGTCCTTATTCCCACACCAGCCACCAAGCTCCCTGTCCACCTTCATGGCTGCAAGAGCCACATGACTCTATCCTCACTTGGGAAAAAACAGCTCTTAATTTTGTTTCTACACCAGAAAATGAGTTTCTCCAGGTAGCCAGAGAAGCTGCTGCCAAAAGGAAGAAAGGGCAAGAGAAGAGGTTTTTAAAGACCGTAAACACAGGCAGCAGCTCAGCAGTAAAGGAGCAGGATGATGTGCTGGCAGAGGATTCTCAGAAGCACCACTGCCAGGCAGGGCTGGATCCCAGCACATGCATCAGCCGGCTGGCATGCTCCATCTTGGTTTGCAATATTTGAGCAGGAAGTTTGATCAAAAACCAGCTCCTTGTTTTACAGCTCACAAAACCCAACCAGGGTCCGTCAGCAGGTCTTTGCTGTAAATAGGATGGGTCATCACTTGTTGGAAGCTGGTAGGAAGGCCTGAATAGCTGCTTTCTGGTGGAACAGGCTGTTCTTTGGAAATCACTGTATAGCTTATAGGAAAAGCCAATAGCCTAATAATTTAAGCAAATTAATGATTTTTACCAATGTTGATAAATAGGTGCATCTTTTAAAACTTGACATGAGTTAGGTGTAAGTCTCTGTTCTACCATCTTCTCGGCATCCCTTGCCTCAGGGAGCAACAGTCACTGCTGGTTTATCTCGCTGAATTGTGAACATAGACCGGGGCTATATTTGCTGCCAATGACATCAGCTGTGAATCCCCAGGAACCTGGATGCACGGAGGTGGCCAGGCAGGTTAAAACTGCCGTATCAGAGATCAAAAGTCAACAGAGAGGTTTGCCCCAGATTATGCCATTGGTCTAATTGTATTAATTATTATTACTTCTTTGCTGTGTGCAAGCAGACATTACAAAATGTTGGCTTTTTGCTACATTATATGTTTGTGCATTTTATTAGACTAATTTGAAAGATTCAAAATTATGAATAAATTGCCACTCTTTTTGCGTTATCTGCCATTGCAGCCTATGCCCAACAGATGTCACATATGAAATTCAAATTACATCTTCAAATGGAGCATGACTTAGTAATGAATAATTCAATACGTATACTGAAAATTAGAATGCTGTTTTTAAACAGTGTGTTTCTTAGCACAGGCAGCATCAGTGGAAAAATACTCACCTACTTATCTGGCCATTTTCCACCTCTGTGAAATCATTTGAATCATTGCTGATGTTATCATCTTCAGGGACAGTCATATTCTGCAATTCAGTCAGTTCTAATCCAGCTTTGAAAGGCATTCTGGATGAGGAACTCTACCTATCCAAGCGTCTCTCCAAATATTAGTGTTTGGTTGGTATCTTGTGAGTAAACTGCAACCACAGTGTCAGCAACCTAAACAAAACACAAGGAAAAACACAAACGTGTACCAACAGCAGGCAATATCACCAGAAGAAATCAGTGAAACCTGGACAACAGGAACCATCCTTTTCAACCGATTTTATATTGTTTAAAGGACCTCAGGTTATAACGTAAATGCATTGCAGAACAGTAGTAACCTTATATGCCTTAATGAGGCAACTTCACTAACCTTACAGATTTACCTGGTCCTGCAACAAATGGCTGAAGACAGCACTTGTATTTATAAACTAGTGAGGAGCAAACCAATCTTATTTGTTTCAAGAAAAAAAAAAATTAACCACCTACAAATGAAGAATAAAAATTATTTGTTTGTCCAAGTCCCATTTCAATATTAATTTTGGTCTTTGGTGTTCATCTTCTGCATGCTCTCTATTACTTTAAAAATACAAATTATATAGTGTCCTTGCTGTTGCTAGGTAGATGGAACAGAGGGACAGAGTTATCCCAGTACTCTGTTCTACTAATATCTGTATTCCAGGTATTTGAATATGTTACAGGGTTTTTTTGTAAAGAGAATGTGCAGGGTATGCTTTTTTGTACGGTTAAATGTATTCTGAACAAGGACAGAAACATCCAAACCCAAATCCCTAATCTCATGTATCACAGGAAGAAAGAGTAATCTTGTGTCAAGCAGTTATTATTTACAGGTTAGGTGATCTCTCCTCTGATAGATGTGTTTCAAAAAAGCACCAAGAATAACACCATAGGCAGATCAGACAAGCCTTCTACAGTGACATATTTCCTCATCAGCAATGCAAATCAACTGAAAGACCAAGATTTTCCGGAGTCTGACCACTCTCAGCTGAGCTACGACTCTCTCATGGTGCTGAGGCAACAGGACGTTATTCACAAACGAGCTCCTGCACCACAACTCTCTCAATTCCCATTTTGTGAATGAATTTCCTGTAGTATGCCAAACAACTATTCACCCTGGGGTATGTGGTGAATGCTCAGATGTCAGATTAATTTGGGGATATTTTCACATTATCAGGGCTACCTCAAACCCATCAAACTGCTCTCATGCGACTGAAGAACCAGGAGCATCCCCAGCTCTTGCAGGGTGCTATGTCAAGGCAGGAGGATGTAGTTCACTTGTCTAGTTATGAGGTCTGCCTGTTTCAAATTAAGTTTACAGGACCCAATACTTTTGGTTTATACCACATCCCCACCACACAGGATAGGGCTTTGCAAATGAACATTTTTTTCCATGTAAATACTTTCTCAGAAATGTAATTTTTAAGTTTACACACACTTTTAACATTTCTAAAGAGCCCTAACTGTCCAGATCTCAGGTGCAAAGTTTAAAGGTGAACCTTGAGGATTACAGTGGGGCAGGATCTGCTCTTTTCTGCTGAAGGAGCAACTGAGTACATGCCTGTGGTGGCAGATAGGTCCTGGTACAGCCTGATGCAAGGATAGTGTTGTGGGGATGTGAGCTGGGTCCTTTTCAACTCCTCTACAGAAGAGATTTCCACTACAGATAGCAGGGGAGCAACTGCTTTGGTATTAAAATGTTGGCACAATAAAAAAATAAATGAATTTAGGTTGTGGATAAATAAATGCAGACTGGCAAACAGAGGGTGGTTTTAGCAGTGACATTCTGGAACAGTCTTCCCAGAGGCTGCGGGAATAAATTAGTCCACCTATTTTGGAAGAGAAGCACGATCTTTTTATAAAAGGATAAAGCCACAGGAGACAGCGACTGCTGAGGTGGCAAGGACCAAGCCCATTGAATTCTGAAGCTTCTTGTGACCATGAGTTCCTAAAATAAACAATTCCTTAATAGAGCTGACAGCCTCTGTACTGAGCTCTGTATCCCCTGGCATTTAAAAACCTGTGTCAAGGTTCCTCTAAGATTCAGGCCCTTTGGGCATCATTTTGCATCATGGTCCCCCAGGAGGATTTTCAGAACTGCCTTGACATTGCCTGTGCTTAATAAATTCCCTGTTAAGTGTTTCAAGAGCAGGTGCTGAAATCAGCACTGCTGTGAGGTAAACAGTGTGCTGGAGAGCAGGCTTCACAGCTCACTGACATGCGGCTCCTGCTTCCTCTTTGTCGTTCTTCCCCTCTCTAGCTGAAACTCTGCAAGGCCTGACTGGCAGGAAAACAGCGTGCTAGTTTATTTGCGAGGAATCTTTGCAATGCAGAAGTGACAACCTTTTTTTGTTTTAACCAAAGCCCTAATTCTACAGAAAATGGATTGAATGAATACAGAGTGAAATCTTAGTGCAAGCAGTGCCAGCTGAAGCAGCAGCAACCATTTCAGCAGATCCCAGGTTTCGGGCAGATGAGTTGCTCCTGAAGCAGCAGGACACCCGGCACATCTTTAGATGTGCCTCAGGTTCTTGCTAGGCTAAGTGATTTACTAAAAAACACGAAAACAAAATCCTGAAAGTAAAACAATTGTTGAGTGAAATAACACATTGCACTTCCAATTAAGAGAAAACCTGATCTCAGCACCAAAACACAAGGAGGGTGAAGGGAGAGTGGTGGGGCAGGGGACAGAAACTTTCGCTGTTACAGCATGAACTCACGGCAAATCTTTGTTAAAGGATAACCACCTTACCCTTAGCGCCTCCATCTGTAAAATTAAGATGCTAATAGCAAAAATAACACTCAGTTTGTGAAGCACTTGCAGATTCAGAAGTAAAGGGTGATATAAGTGTGATACCTAGAAAAAAAACACTGTGCAAACTGCAACTTTTTTGCAAAGATAACTTTACCTGAGATATAAACAGAACAAACACATCGTCATTGCTAATCACTCTAGGCACCCTCCACAGTCAGTGGAGTATAGGTGGTCACATCAATTTCACCACTAAGTAACTTGTTTTAGATTTCATGTCCATGGATATGACAAATAGCAGAATCTAAATAAAATCTGCAGTTCCAAAGGATATGGTTCATGTTAACCACCTTTACTCCCTGAAAGTTGGGTGTCTGCTCCAGGCTCATCACTTGGCCTCTATAGCAGTGCCTGGTGCTGCCAGACAACAACCTGCCCTGGCCCATGGGAGGGGTTTGCAATCACGCTTTCTGCAAATGCAAGAGTTTTACTCCCAAAGGCAACACTGACACCGGGCTAGCCAAGCTAAGCAAGTTGCCACCTCAAGTGCAGGTGCCACTAATGCTGCGGGAATCAAAAAAAACCAACCTGTTTCAACTAATGAAAATTCACCACATGGTGATGCTGAGCTATATTGGAAGTAGTGGTAATATTTGTACTTTTAAGGCCTTTTCATTCAAGAAATGTCATGAAATAAATGTGAATAAAAATGCTATGTTGGCAAAAGTTCCCAGACTGAGCTTTCTTTCTAATTCACATTGAAAGGCAGTAAATAATCCATCTGGAGAGTGACTGTAGCAATTCCAATCACCTCCAGTCACTGTGCCTACTACCTCCTTGAACCTTAAGGCCCAGCCTTAAGCGTCCCAGAAAGATAACTTCCAGAGAGCTGTCATCAAACCTCTCCAGACACATGCATAGTAAATCAGCAAGAAGAAATAAGAATTTTGCTCTTACTTCAAACTTTTCTACTTGGATGGGTAAGCACTCCTTCCTGAAGCAGGAATCACCCTGAGACAAAAACAAGAGCTAACGATCCTTCTAAAGGAACCTCAAAGGTCTATGTTTGGTAGCTGATCCTGCCCCTCTGTTTAGTAGAAAAAGCACTACTCCGGCCTAGGAGCTTGGCTGTCTCTTTAAACATCCCATGACATGTCTTGTAAAACCCATTATGGATAATTTATTCATCATGTGTTCCTTGCAGAATATGGGAAAGATTACAACTGGTCACATTCTTCAGAAGGAGGGCTGTGAGATGACACAAGAAGATAAAATGAGTTTATTTTTCTCAGGGACGCTGAGACCTTCACAAGCCATCAAAACACATTCCAAAAACTAGGGTCATTTTCTCCGTTGCCTTCTGAAACATTAAAAAATATAAATAAATTTTAAAAATCCCTGTAACTCCTGTTTTCTGGAGTGTTAAAATTGCACAACAGCAGTAATGGGCTCAAAGAGTTTGTATTTGAAAAAACATTTGGTAATACAGACAATCTAACTTTATTTCTCTGCTGGCTCAAGCATGAATCCTTTCTGGATGGTACCTGGAAAAGGTGTAATCTCAGAAAACATATAGCTACAAGTTGTTTTTTTAATGGTACCATCATCACTCCTGGAGGTAATGGCATCATTTACTGGCCTTTTTCTTTCTTTTTTTTTTTTTCCATATTCTGTAGATGACATCACCTAAAAAGTGCCATCTTAACAGACACGGCTGCCAAAAGCTGACCCAGTATGTGAGAGGCATTTGGGTAAGTGGTTGGGTTGGACACCATATTGCTGGTCTGCGGGTATGGTTTTTGTCATATGCTCTTCACACTCACCGGACACTTCATTCATTGTGCGCTTCTTGAAGTCAAACAGTCTTGGGGATGGCAAATATCCAAGACACGCAAAGCAATTTTAACTATGGAATTCAAGATAATTTGCTTAAAAGCTGAAATATGACTCAACTTTCTCCTCAAAGGGAGTTTTGCCAAGAATTCCTCTTGGTCGATTACAAGTCATCAGAATCCAGCGCTTGAGTTTCACAGAAGCTGGTTTTATTCCTGCAAAGCCTGAGATGTGATACATCTTTCTTTGCTTGTACTTTTGAAAGTTCTTTCAAAGAAGAGCAATATGACCAGTAAGACACCATGGTTATAAATAATGAAACACTGAGCCTGAAATGCTGTGTATGGACTATTCACTTAAATAACAAAAAGCAATAATAGGCTTTATGTGTAACAGTATCACATTGAGAGGTAGGGAAGCAACTATCTCCTTTTTGTTCAGCATTAGTGACAACTGACATGTGGAAAATAAAGCTCCTGATTTACTCCTCATCTACAGGAAGGACAAAATGGAGAGATTAGAGGAGAGCCACGGAGATAACAAAGAGCTTGGAAATTAAAGACTGACTCACATCCACTGAGCAAACATCTGCAGCACTTGAAATGTCATTGCCTCCAGCTCCTCAGTACTGCCCCTCTGCAGCAGGCTGCAGCTGTGGGAATGGTGGAAGGAAGAGGGTTCTCCCTGGCCCCGCTGGCAGCCCAGCCCAGGTGGGCTTGAGGCTGCCATGGAGAACCATGAAGGTGCTAGCACGTGCCTGTCCTGCCCACTGGCAAGACCACCAGGCTGAGGGCAGCATGGTGGCTGGAAGGCCTTCCAGCTGCTGCAGCTGTTTGCTTGGTGGCTGCAAGCCATCACCTTTCATTTCCATGCTCCTCCTCTCTCATACAATGCCCAGGGTGTGAGGGATGGAAACAGTTAAAAGATAAGGTGGAGGGAAAACAAACAAGTGACAGAAGACTTGAGAAGGAAGCTCAAAAAAGGATGCTATAAAAAAAAAGAAGCAATGAGCACAAATGCGGATTCTCAACCTTCCTCTCTATACTGTGTGACCTTGTGCTGCAACAGGAAAATGTTCCTGCTCTGCCCTGTCGCTCTCCACACTGCCCTTCCATGGGGCCATAAAGAAAGGGAAGACAGTCCCAAATTAAGTCTCGACAGGCTACTCAGCTGATCAAAGGCAGGCAAATAAGAGATCATAAAATCCCAGTCTGATTCACCCAGTGATTCATTACTTTAGGCAAAACACTTAAAGATGAGCCATAAAGGAAAATGGTTTTAAGTACATTTTTGTTTTGAGCCCTTCCCAGTCAATTTAGGGAAGGCATTTGGCAAAGGAATATAGTCACATTTTTTCCTAATTATATTCCTCTGTGAAATCCTCTCAACAGTCTTGGTTTTGCTGAAGGGATCCCAGAACGCACCGCCACAAATAAACGAACTCTTGTCTTTCACAGAATGTGGAAGCACTCTATGAGTGGGGCTTTATGGGTTACAGCAATGAAAAAGACTATCCAGATGTATTTGTAAGGGTGAAATAGCAGCTCTGAAATTTTTATTTAAAATACTTTTTGTACTATTCCCCTTTCCATAAGTTCATATGTAACTCATTTTTCCTTCTGCCCCAGTTTACAAGTAATTCCTTTGCTTTGGTTTTCTTGACTGTGAGAGACTCAGTGATATTTACCCGATAAGCTTACACAAATATTATGAAAGCTAACTGCAAAAGGGCCGTGAAACACTTTCAGCATGAAAAAGCTGCCATTTTTCCCAAGAGTGGCCACTCGAACTTCTCGGAATGGATTAAGGTCACAGCAATAAATACCTATCAGAAAGGAAACGGAATTCAGTCTTAGAAAATATCCCGCAACATCTCGTTTGCCTTCACAATACCCACTTTTAAAGCAGTGATCATTGTCCTGCTGCCTGCTAAGTGTGTTTCTACAGAAATGAGCAAGCTGAGAAAGAGAGCACAGAAGGAAGGAGAGTCCCATTTCTGCACCACTCTTCCTCTGGTAAGGAACAAACCCCCAAACCAGAAAACCCCAACAAAACGTAGGACAGAGACCCAGAAAGAGCAGCCCAGAAGCAGACTGGCTGAGAGCCATGCCTCCCCTCCTATCCTTTAAAACCCTTGTAAGAAGCAGGATTTGGGCGCGAAGGACAATGGATCCTCCATGTTCTACGGCAGTCTGCAGAAAGCCTCAAACAACTCGGAGGATAATCCTCTGCACAGGGGTATGTGGAGTGTGGCTCTCAGTGCCAACATGTCTCCCATCCTCACCCAGGCTGGAGAGCCCAGTTGGTTCAACTACAGCACAAAGAGTCTCAAGTGACAAGCCAGAGGATGCTGCAGTGTGCTTCAGTGAAGTGCACTCTATGGTGCCTCTTAAAAAGAAGAAGGAAAAAAAAAAACACCAACAAAAAAACCCTTCCAAAAATGCAAAGTCAAATAGGAGTCATTCAGTACGACAGTGAAGCAGATCCCATTTTAGTCAGTGAATTTCCATCGATCCACAGCAGAAGGCCTCTGCTCACCAGCAATATGGCAATTCCTAGATTTCAGACAGGTTTTGCCAGCCGATTTCAGCGCAATTTCCACATGAGCCTGGAAAGGGCAGTTATCGATACATTGTATCGTTCGGCAACAGATGGAATTTAAATAATGCTTTTTAAATACGGTTGGTACTCCAGTGGCAAATGAAGTTAGATGGAAGGATGCTCTTTCTTTCCTCCCTTGTAGCTTTGTTTTTACTTCTGATCTAAGATGGTTACGCTCAGAACGTCTCTTTTTTTCTTTTCCCCTTCCAGAATGTATTTTATCAATTAACAAGGATATTTTTCTAACACTTGACTTTTAGAAAAATGGCCGGTCCGTGTTATTTTGTCTTTCTAGCACGCGTAAAGCCCGAACAAACCTAAAGCTGAACGAAGCACCACAAAGCACAGGCTACTCTGGTTTGGAGTGGAGGTCAGGAGCGGTCCCTGGGACGCTGAACAGCCTAAGGCCATGTGGCAGCTTCGGCTGCTGGCACAAGCAGACTACAGCATCACCTTCCACAAACCCGGGGCTGACTTCAGCCCCTTCTAATGTCACGCAAACAAAGCACGGCCTCGCAACACCTCCCCTTTCCCAAGGCGACGCATCCTTAGCTACAGGTTGCAGGCTCGCAAACTCCACCAAACAACGGAGAGCAAGCCCCGGGGCGAGCCGGGCGCACACACACGCACACACACGTGGGCAGCCGCGTACCCGGGCACCCAAACCTGCCCCTTTCCGTCCTCGCCTTTTGGCTCGGGCAAAGCGGGCGGTGAAGCCGTGACCGTGTCCCCGGGGGCGGGCAGACACAGACACGCACACGCCTGTGCCCGCGCTTGGTGGGCGCCGCAGCGCTGCCCCCCGACCCTCCGGCAGCCCCGGGCTCGGGCCCGCGGCCAGAACGTCTCCCAGCAGGAGAGGCGGGGGCCGAAGAGCCCGTGGCCTGAGGCCATTGAAACTCTCGTCTTATCATTGTTATTATTTCGGGTTTTTTTTTGTCTTTTTTTTTTTTGCTCTGCCGACAGCTTTTTTTTTTTTTTTTTTTTTTTTTTTGGTTTTATGGGTTTGTTGGGTTTTTTAAATTATTATTAGGGTTTTTTGTTTGGTTTGTGTGTGTTGTTTTTTTTTTTTTAAAGGCACGCCGCAGCGGCTCGCTCACGGCAGCATCGCGGCTCGCAGCCCCCCCCGCCCACCGCCGCGGGGAGATGCCGCATGGCCGGTTCCGGCCGTGCTCCCCCCCCACAACACCACCACCACCCGCCGCAGCCCCGCTGGGCACCCCCCATCCCCTCCCCGCCTCGCTGCGCGCATTTTTCGGGTTCGAAAAGCTCCGCGCCCGCCGGCGAGGAGGCACGTTTGGCCGGGGGAGAAGGAGTGTGTGTGTTTTGCGGGGGGATGGCGGAGGTGAGGCTGCGCACACGGCAGAGACAAAGCGCGGCCCGCGGAGGGCTCCGGCCCGCGCTGCGCGGCCGCGGAGCGCAGACAAAGGCTGCGCGGGGAGCCGCGGCCCGACCCCCCCCCCCCCACCCGCCACCTTCCCGATTGCATCAGCTGCTGCCTACCTTCCCCAGGAACCGCGGGGATCCCCCGAGGAATAATCCACCCTCTCCGGCGGGAGCCGGCCGCAGCACCCCGACACACAATTACGGTGATGATAATAAAATGAAAATTTTTTTTAAAAAAATAAATAAAAATTTTTAAAAAGAAAGAAAAAGAGGCGAGGACGTGGGGTGGAAATTAAACCGGCGAAACGAAAGGCGGCGAGGAAGATGCCGCTCCTCCTCCCGCCGCGGGTGTGTGTGTGTGCATGTGGAGG
>JAVSBS010007369.1:0-38346 GCA_033124195.1 Coracias cyanogaster
CCTGCTGGCAAGGGAGGAGGGGATCCTCTCCTTCTAATGGAGCCTCCACCTGCTGCCCTATCCTCAAGGATGGCAGGTCCTGACTCCACCAGTCCATTTCCCTCTCACACTCCCTTATTGTTCTCAGCCTTTCAACCTCCTCCTGTAGCTCAGCCCCCAGGCCGAGCAGATCGTTCCCCTGGTCACAGGGGACACAGGGGTTCTCTCCCTCAGTGTCCGCCAGCAGTGCCAGGCCCTGGCACTCTCTGCAGCCGGAGACCTGGACGCCTGCGTGCTTTCACGGGACCTCTGTCTGGGTCACCACATTCTTGCAGGAGCTTTTGTCCCGATCGCCACCATCGCTGCTCCTGCCTGGGCCTTTTCTTTTTTTCTTTTCACTCTACTGGCCGTGCGCCAACATGCGGGAAAGTGCCACTCTTGCCCTGCTCATGCTCTGGGCGTCGCTTCTGGTTTCGCTGCGTTTAAACTTCCCGCGGTTTCTCCGGGAATGCCCCCAGCTACATCATCCTCTTGGCCTCTCCTGAGAGAGATGCTGAGTCCTGCCAGGGCTCTCCTTCCTTCCTTTGTTGGGCTTCCCTGGATCAGGGAACCCCCTGTCCACCTCAGAAACCTCCAAAAAGGAGAAAAAAACCCATAGTGCTTTGGCACAGGGTTTACCGGTGCCGGCGCCGCTGTTTCACTGTTCGCAGTATAAGTCGCCAGCAATCATTCAACTCAATTAATCTTATTCTTGAGCCCATGATAACGTGTGGATTATTTAAACAAAGAGATGGTGGGCAAGCAGGAGAGGGAAATTAAAGAAAAGAGATTCTACTGGGAACACTCGTACCACTATCGCCCAAGTGACACTGTAATACAGAAACTGGGTCAGAGACACCCTTCCCCCTCCATGCTGTCAAAGTTATTTGAGTGTCTGTTGAAATCCTCACAATAGATGCTGGGTAATTTTCCTTGCGAGTATAATGCAGTTATTCAGCTGATCCCTGAAAGCTGATTTCTTGGTGATTTGATTTTTGTTTAATAAGACACCACTGTTTCTATTTAGCATTTCTAAATTGGCACTCTGAATTCTAACCTCTGAGAGGTTTAGAAGCCTTAAACCTCTCTATTGCCTGTGTGAGTTTTAGGAGCTACACTGGTAGCCTTCATTCAAAGTTCAAAATGTTGCTCAAAGTCTCTTGTCTTACTGATGATATGAACCTAAGTTCATTTGTTTATTTTATTTTAATTGAGTTAAAATATTTTGGTTGGAAGTATGGCTTGGATAGATTCAGACACAGTGCTGTTCTGGACTCTTCCCACTGCCCATTTTAATCCCATATTCGAGTCTTTCATCCTTGTTTACAACTGTCCTATTAGCAGTCTCAGCCTTCCAGTGTGCTCTGCCTGCTCTGGATGGTTTTTAACTTGTGTTTCTTGTTTCTTTCCGGGAGTCTCAGCGGAGTGGGACTCCCAGGAGTCCCTTGTCCTGAAAAGAAAACCAAGCCATGCTTCATCCTCATAATGATGGTTTGCACAGGCTGTCAGTGAGCACAGAATCTGGGCGTTAGGCTGTCAGAAGCGACACTGTTTGACAGTGGTCTTAAGCACTTTTTCCAAAGGAGACATGAGTGAAGCAAAATAGCAGGATCTGGAGTTTGAACTTGTGGTCTGATACTCAAGAAGGAACATAATTTCCTTGCTTACTCTGTAGCTTAGTCCACTCCCTGGTGGAGGTACTTATTTTTATCAAGCAAGAGTGAGAACCTTTCTTCCTGTTCATGTCTAGCTCAGTTCTGATTCTTTGTGTTGCTGTGTATTACAAAAAAAAAAAAAGAAAAAAGTACCCCATTTTTTGGTGTTAGTTTCAACAGCAAATATCTCTTGAGCTACTTTTCTTGAACAAGCACACAGGATAGTTTATCCAGGTCAATGCCCAAGTTTTGGGAGAAACTCAGGAAGGGAAGACATTTGTACCCTGAAGTTTGATGGCAGAATAACTTCTTGTTATCACGGCTAATCACTTTCCAGTCCTGTCTCTGGCAAATACTCTATCCGTAATAAATTCAGTGCATATGACATAGTGTTTTGACAGGACAATATTTCTCAGTTTAGTAGCATCGCACACACACAAATATAGAGTTAACACAAATATAGAGTTATAATTAGCTCTTCTCCTTAAAGCTGGAAGGGCTTTTCAGTTTGTTGGAGGCTGCTGGCCAATTCTATTATCTAATTGGATGAAGTTCCCACTTTATAGAATCATAGAATGTTAGGGGTTGGAAGGGACCTCTGGAGATCATAAAGTCCAACTCCCCTGCCAAGCAGGACGATAGAATCTAGGGGAGGTCACACAGGAACGCATCCAGACAGGTCTTGAAAGTCTCCAGAGAAGGAGACTCCACAATCTCCCTGGGGAGCCCATTCCAGTGATCTGGAACCCTCACAGTCAAGAAGTTCCTCCTCATGTTGAGGTGGAACTTCCTGTGCTCTAGCTTGTATCCGTTGCCCCTTGTCCTATCGCAGGGCACAAGTGAAAAGAGGTTTCCCCTTTCTTCATGACACCTAGCCCTCATATGTTTATACACACTAATTAGATCCCCTCTCAAGTCTTCTCTTCTCCAGACTAAAAAGCCCCAAGTCTCTCAACCTTTCCTCATCAGGCAGGTGTTCCAGTCCCCTAATCATCCTCATAGCCCTCTGTTGGACTCTCTCAAGTAGATCTCTGTCCCTCTTGAACCGGGGAGCCCATACACACAAGGCGATGAATATCATCACATTTTGAACACTGTTTGTTTCTGTGGTTCTGTTCTATTTGGCCCAAAGGAGGAAAGTTAATGAAGAGAAAAGGGTTATTTGTTATGTGCTTGTACAAGGAAAAGAGTAAAAAACTGAGCAACTCCAGAATCTAACATACATAAATCAGTCAGGCATTGTAGATTGGGAGTGTTTTGCTTGTTTTCCTGTAACTACATGTAACTCCTACTATTATCCTCACACAGCTCCGGACCATCCTAGTGCTGGCCAGAGCTCTGTCTGGTTCCCTGTCCCACTCACCCACAAAACAGACTCCACTGTCACATGGCATGCTGTGGCATGGCACAGTGCATTGTGGGGCACATCATTCCCACCACTGGTGTTGAGTCAAAAAGGGCATGACACCCTTGGCAACTTCCAAATAGGTCTCCTGGTGGAATATGCCACCTTCTGGCTATTTGCCACCCCTGTTGATAGTTTGGGGACAGAGAATGAGGTGGTGGATAGCCAATCCAAACTGTTTTTTGGAAGCAAAATTCCCTTTTTCCTTCAGAGCATCCCATGAAGGCACTGAAGTAGGAGGAGGAAGGAGGAGGAAAACAACAGTCTGTGGTGCAGGCCCTGTATTTCCGCCTTCCCTCTTGCATTAGTGTGAATGAAACAATTTTTTTCCTTTGGTCCCAGACTCCTTATTTGTGCTTCTCCTATGCAGCACAGTTCCAGCAGATACTACTTGCTATCTTGTCTACCGCCTACAGTGGCTGTACGGTGATGCACAAGGGTTGTTTATTTTAAAGCTGTTTGATAGTCCCTGTTTGGAAGTTGATTAGGAACTATTCATAAAATATTAAAACTCATAAGACATTAAGTTTCACATAACGCTTCCTGAAAATTTCTGGCACCTATCCTGTGTTTCAGGAAAGAGTTAATGAGGGATACACAAAGTGAAAGAGCATAAATAAAACTGTCCCCACCTTTCTCTGCTATAACAAAGCACAGATGTCATTAAAGAGGAAATTGAGAAAGTCATTCAAAAATAGACCTTTCATAACCTATAGGTACTTCACATATTATATTCTACAGGCCTCACTGTGCAATCTCCCACTCTCTTAACAATTTTTATACCAAACTGAGGATGTGAAAGGTCCATCTGGATTCCCTTCAGCTTTTCCTTCTACCATTATTCAGTCTGTGTTTCATCAATGTTTGCTAAGCTGCTGCAACATGCCCTAAAATGTGATAAATAGAAATTTCACATTCTACACTGAAAAAATTAATGAAATAGAGTATGTAACACAAATACTACCACTGACAGACTTTTGGTGAGGCAAAGTCATGAGGCTCAATTTAGAAACTGTAAACTGTTACAGGACTATGAATTCCTACACTATTAACGTTTTGCCACATTTAAATGGGGGACAAAAAGCACCCAACCCTCAGCCTTCTAGAGCAGCTACCTAGATTTCCCTCTTTACAAAGATGCAATCATGGATGACCATGATGATCCTACAGCTGCTTCTTCTACCCATGAGACTTAAAACTCCAGGTGAAAATTCAACTTCTTCACTTTTCACTTGCAATGTACATTCCCTAGGGAGATTTAGTATTGTTACTTTCACATGTTAGTGCCTCTTATGAAAAGACTGGCAAAATTGTAGTTTGGTAGAGACTTAGCTATTGCTAATAATTTACAGATTATTTTTTCCCTTACTAAATCATGACCTCTCTTTGAGGCATCCTAATCTGTCTTTCAGAAGACACAGGAAAACCAAGATCAAGCAGAGCAGGGCAGAGAGACAACTGACTCCAAGGGAGAAGAAATCATTCACTGTAGATCCTTGGGCCAGTGTGTCAGGAGATTGTGTGCCAAGAATATAGCCATTTTCTGCCTTCACAGATACCTACTCTGTTGTAGTCTCCATAGATACCAAGATGTGTGGAAAACACATACCTGCCTTTTTTGCAATTTGTAGTTAAAAGAGGAGCTGAGAAAGAGGCAGTCTTATACCTCCTTGCACATTTTTGTATGTCAAAGACCTGCCCAACACCTCACAGGTTGCATGGGTGGCCTGTATAAATTATTCTGCCATTTGGATCTCCTTCATTTGAGTTGCATCCATTTCCTCTTAGAAGTAGTTTTCACTCGTGACTGTCTTATTTCTGAGGCTGAAGACTATAACGGAGCAATAATCTCTGTGCGTCCTCAAATATAAATCTTTTACAAAATAATGCATCTCATCATAATTCAGCCTGTGTTCTTATACTTTCCTGTTCCTACTCTTTCCCACTCTGTACATGGGAATAACATATTTATTTAGTGCAAAGTCATACTGCTCAGCGGTAGGAAGTTAAAGATAAGTAGGCTTTCAATTTTGCACAAAGTCCAATCTGGAACAAGAAAAGCTTGGTATTAGCTAAAATGCAGTATGTTGAAGCTACACTTTCTGTAACCATGGAGCAAGTTGGTGAGGGTGAAGTGAGGCCTCTGTGCAAGTTGTGCATTCTATAAAATTTCAGCTGAGAGAGCAAGCTGTTGTAGTATATTTATGAGAAGGGGAAAAAAATTAAAACGATTCACCAGTCTGAGATAAAATTCAGCAACAACCCAATAGGCACCAGATACTACAGGTTTTATATTAGCAGCTGTGTCCAAAAATCCTCCTTGCTATTTGAATACCATCCCGCTTTAAAGTATACACAGTTAACATTAAGTTTGAAAGCAGGGTAAGATATTAAGAAAGAAAGATGTATGTTACTGCCAGGAGAAATTGTTCCCTTTAAAATGAGGGGAAAGACCATATTTGTCTTGTATATTTTTCAAGCAGTAGATTTTACAGATTCACAAGGATCAATCTGCTGAAAAGTGTAGCTACTTGTAAATGAAATAGTTTCAAGTCCAACAGTTGAGGGCTTGCCTGCAGGACTTCTTGCTCACAGATGCTGCAGTCTGTTCTGAAGGACTATCTACTTCATTTAGAAAGCAACTTGAAATTGAGGGTTATCTCTGCTTTTTCTACCAAAGATAAAAACCACCCAAGATGATTGATGTAAGGGTGATGAACACTGCTTACGTTCATAGACAATGATGTTTTTTAAAATCTTTGTAGTTCAGTGGATATTTTACTTTTTCACTTATCTCCATTTTTGGTTGCCCAATTTAAAAAGCAGTAGAGTATCCTGAAATCATTTATGCCTAAGGGCATTACTACTTAGAATGAAACAGACAGTCCTGAGAACTGATCTGGGTGGCAAAATGTAGCTTATGTATGGAGAATGAGGTGTATTAACTACATAGTAACTTGCCCCAAAGGCCAGATCTCTAGAGTCTGACTGCTTGAAGTGGTAAAATTCACTCTTGAAAATGCTTACATGAGTTAGAAGCCTTTCAACACCTTTCTTCATCTATTAATATGAAATGCCATGTGAGGTAGGAATTATTATCAAGAGCAGCAGCATAATTATTCATCAAGAAGTACCCTAATTGCAGGGAAACAGAAGTCTGTAGGCTGGTACTAGGAGCTGTGAAATCAAATGTTTTACACTTGCTCAGAAAACAACAGAAACCTTCTTAGAGGTGCCCTACAAGCCAAAGATGAAAGAATGCAAGATGGTTTTATCTTTGTTTTAAGATAAAGAAAAAAAATAGTGAAAATAAAAACAACCTTTAAAAGATATCAGGGATGTATAATCTAGCTGTTTATAGCCAAATCTGACATTAAACTACATGTTGACATAATTTTTTTACATAAAGATACATTTATTAGCAAGTAGGTAGTGATATGGTGTATAGTACAGAATAGCTTTTGAAATATAGTTGTTACATAACTCAGAAGCTAAAAAATCAGGGGGCTTAGGGTACTCCTTCTTCTTCATCTTTGTCTTCTTCTGATTCTACTTCTTCTTCCTTCTTCTTTTTCCAGGGCTTCCTTTAAAGAAAAAAAGAAGTCATGAGTCTTTTTATAGTACAGGAAAAAACATAATGCTAAACAAGTTGGCCTGTCTAGACATAACCATAGGGAACACTAAAGCCTTACTTCACCTTCAGAAAAGGAGGGACAGAGGGTATGCATGTGTGCAGAATCATAATAGTTACTGTCAGCCAGGAAATGTCAAAAGCAAATTACACATACCAAGAGTCCATCTGGAGAGGACCAGCCATGCAGCCAGTACACTGAGATACATATTAATAGCTCTCCTTAAAGGAAGATCCTGCTCCCACTGTCTGCACCCCCACTCCCTCTCACAAAATCCTTCTCACCCTCATGCCAACAATTGGGATCTGGGGTTTCTACACTTATACAGCAAAGTAGCAGCTGTGCAGCCCCTCCTTTCACCCCAAGCCTTGCAGCACAGCATCTGGCTGCAGCAAATGCCAGTGAAATCAGGGTTTCTGACTGACAGAGAATGCTGGCTTCAGTGTGGAGAGGGCTTCTTCAGACCAACTAACATTAATTTGACAGGAAGAATTTAAGACCCTGACCACTTTTAAAGTTTCATTTTCATGACCCACAGTGAAAAGAAATTCACTTACAGCCATCCTATACAAGCTGTGCAATAAAACCACCCTAAGGGGCAGATGTTTGAAACTTAACTGTGATGTCATCAATGTAATGCTGACCAAGCTTAAATGTAAGTGTCTTCACAAGATGGTTTCATGTTATGTGAATTTCATTTCCAGGCAGCCTGCACAGGTTTTGGAAAACTGTAGCCAGGAGCAAATATGTGTTTTTACTGCTGGTGATCTTTTTAAATAATGGTTGCCTTTGCTGTTTGACAGTGCTGTGTTGGTTAATGACACTACCAGGCACGATGGCAGAGAACAGAAATATTTCTGGCTTGTTCAAATGAACAGTGGATAATGAACAACATCTCCAGAAATGATGGCACTGTACTTGTGTGGTAAAAAGTAGCTGAGACTTGAGCAAACAACTAGTGAATAACCTCCACTAGGAACAGAACATTAGAAGCAACATTCACTCCTGTGACCTTTTAATTAGATCTGAAACAGTATCAGAAGTGCAGATGCTACTCTTAACAGGGGCTTCTCTAATCTCACTTGAAATTGGGTTCACTGCCTAACTTTTTGAAAGGCAGGCAGTTAATCAAAGATAGAGGGTAGTTTATCCAATCGCAAAGGTGTCTTATGTGCTATGAGTCATAATTCAGTTGAGTTACATTGGTATTGTACCAGCATCAGTGAGATGAGAATTTGGGTAAAAAATTCTGAGAGCCAGAAGTGAAACTTGAAGTGTATCGGTTGCCAAGACATGCGCAGTCTGGGCTGAAGGCAGCAAAGTATTATACGTCACAGAAAAGCTTTTGACTGCTTATGTCACAGCAGTAGGCAAGGATACTTTTTACAGAAGCAAGATGATAGCAGGAAACTACAGCAGACTGAAGCAAGGTGATGGCTCATGCTGTCACAGCCTGTTTTGTAGGCATGCAGTAATTAAGCTATTGCAGTGGCTAAGGAATATAGAAGATAGATGTCTCTAGGGCTACAGCTCTTAGATCTGTCCTTAGAAGTTAAAAAAAGAATCAGCCTGTAATAACATATCACCCAATGTACTTCACTCCACAGACATCAGACACAAGAAGTGAACAAAGCTGATTTTTTTTCACGTCTGTCTTGAGGTTTCTAGCTACAGCTAGTTAATGAGCTTGTCTCACGCTGCAAACTTGTGTTGTACTTGGTTTTTATTTTAGATGAGAACTGTTCATCTGTAAAACTGTGTACAGAAGGAAGAAAGTAGACCCTCCCTTTGATACCCTCCATGTGATCTTTACATTAGCATTTTGTGTACATACCAGGACTAGGCTCAGCAGAACTCTTTCAAGTTCTTTCTTTCTCCCACATACATTCATACAATAAGATGCTATTGTTTTAATGTAAATTTTCCTTCCTTTAGAAGTGTTTTTTCTGGATGAGGTATATGATTCTCACCATGTTCACATTGTCAGACAGGCACTTGGAAAGCTGTAAGATGCTGCCTGTGCATAGAGCTATATATACCAGCGTATCTTCTTCATATAAGTATCTCTTCAAGCTTGAGTTGTGAGAAGCTTGTCATTTTATGGCACAGCCTGGCCACAGGGATACCTTTCCATGGGGCCGATTCTTCAGATAAGAGGATCTCTTCCAGGTAGCACATTAAAGCTGAAATTCTTGCTGTGGGAATTAGATTTTTCCTACTACATAGTTTACGTTTACTTTGTCATATAGAGAGTACAACAGTTTCTCATAAGCATTCTTCTTATATCTTCCCAAATGTACCAAACCTTTGTTAGAGGGGACAAGGAGTTAACTTCAGGCCATGTGGAGTCCACTCAGTAAGAACAGCTGGGCTGACTTGCTACATAACTTGTTTTAGATCCTACATGTGAGGCAGTCTGAAATACTAATCCACGCGCACAGCTTCAGCTTCCTTACTTCCTTTTTGGCATGGCTTTGTTTTAAGTACACGGTAAAAAAATGCTTCAGATGTGACTGTATAAATTGTTGGCAAATCAAGTGGTAAGGTTATTACCAAGTGGCTGGCTGTGTTACACTCATGCAATGTCCATTGAATGTTATGCTGAGAAAGCAGGCCTTAAAAGTTGGGGATAAAATAAAGGTGCTCATCAGACTTGCAGTGTGGAACTCTACCTTGGAATTACAGAATCCTGTCTCTCTGTCTTGGAGTTACAGACAGTTGAGATATTTTACTGAATTTGAAGGATAACATATTTTTTACTAAATTTGCAATTTTCACAGAACAATATGCACTACATATAAAATCTATGTATTTCATAGGAAAACTTTCAAGATAATCAACAGGAAAAATATCATCTCTTAAACATAACTTACTAATGGTTAAAATGGATAGTCTATCTGTGTATTTGGTGAAAAAATTTCACCCTAGAATGTTATCCTTCCATTTTCCATTTCCTTTCCTCTCACTACCACCACCACCATCACCACAACCACCACCTTTTATCATCCAAAGAAAAGGAGACTGCTGGGAATAAAATGCCTAAGGTGTTTCCATTATCTTTTCTTTATACATTTCTTATACTTCGCATAAACATTTTAATTCTAGATTATTTTGTATTTATCACCTTTTGTCCTGTTTCAGTGCCTTCCACAGTAGCTTCTGTGTAAGAATTAGAACATGTGATCTGTTTTTCTTTCTATCACAATTTCTTGTGATTAGAAAATGGGATCAAGCAATATAATATGATTGGTACTCTGTCATCGGTGATTAATTATGGTGTTTCTCTTAATATCTCAGTGTCTGTGCAGGCTCCTTACTCCTGAAGAGGTCAGACTGTCATGAGAGAGATTGTTTTACCACTCCTTAAAATTTAACCTGTAGTTAATAAAGTAGTCCTATGAGAGACCATGAAAATTAGTCTCTGTGGTGGGACAGAACTGAAACCAGTTTTGAGTTTCAAAGTTACCAATGAGTCAAGAAGAGTGAGAAAATACATTTGAGGAACCATTTCCTTCAAGTCTTATTCTTGCACAGAAACTAGGTTTCCTATGATATATCTGCAAACTTCACTCCCTTGATAAAATTAAACAAAGCTTTTCACAGAAGTCTTTTTCAGACATTTATAGGTTTGGGGTTTTTTTGACTGCAGCTTTCTGTGGGAAGAAAAAAGGGGAGAATAAATTTTTCCTCAAAACTTTTCACAAATGTTTTATTAATATCATTATGTTTATTAAAATTTTTTGTCTACAATTTAAACTGAAATTTAAAATATTATGCAGAAACATCTGCAGTAATGGATTCAGTTCAAAACTAACAGAGGGGAAAGTGCTTTAACATATTTTGTTAGCATCTCTACTTTTGTGCATACTTCAAAAACTTGCATTGGCTCAAATTAAGCACTGGTATGTTATCTGAGCCTTACATAATACATATGTTTCTTTTCCAAAGGGGTTTTGAGTCGATCTTATGGTTTGGGATTATTGATAAGGGAATAGTACTTATTTTGGGCAACAGCTGGTGCTGGGCTGAGTAGATAAGAAGTCCTTGTATAAGGGCAATGTATGATGAGGTTCTTTTCATTTTTAACTGCTTCTTATCCAACTTCTTTAACGATAAAACTTTGTCCTTTGTGAATCCCAGAGAAGCATATTTTTGTCCAGGCTTCTTTTCTCTATTGAGCAGCATGGAACAGCTGCTGGGGAATTCTAGCCCAGAATAAAAGTGGCTTGCACTCCCTCACTCTTCTTTATTCCTCCCAAGAAGAATTACTTTGCTTTGAAAGCACACTAATTATTCTGGAATAAAGTAATAAATAAAGTAATATATGTTCTATGATACGGTGTTCCCATGGGGGTGGGGGTATGCTGAGGTTATTACTGAAGAACACTACTACAGTTACTCCAGTTGGCTTTCCTATTCTATTCTACTTGCTTTGGAAAAAAATCCTTTCCCCCTTCTTTTTAGAGAAGAAAATAATTACGAGCAGCTGAAGAGAGGGAAAATGGAGGTCCTCCATTAACAAGAAGTTCAGCAGTTTCATGAGTTATATCTCATAAAAGTGGGAGTTATGAGTTTGCATCAATCATCAACTTGAAGGGTATTTTTCTTTTCTCAGGAATTATTAGCTCCTTACAATAGAGTAAAGCAAGTGCAAGACTGAGGATATTAACTGACCCAGTGAACTGTTGATTCAGAGAGCAAGATGAAAGATTTTGCTTCTTTGCAAATGGCTCTAGAGAAATGTTCTGTAAAATCTTGACACCTTCTCAACTGATAAGAATAGTTACTGAAGAAATGAAGATGAGTCATGCAAAGCTGCCATATGGGATACTGAGTAGTTTAAGGAAAAGGATTGCTATTACCTCATGAAAAAGTATCTTTTGTTTGGCTATGGTATCTTAAGCTTTCCTGAGCTGAATCATGCTGGTCTGTACTCCCTGCAAAACTCCGGAGTTTTGTGAGACATTGTGCTTCAGATGAAATCAGCAGATGTGTTACACAGTTTTTACCGATTCAATGTTCAACTCCAAGTTGTTGGGATCTTGGAAGTACCCTAATTGTGGTTTTGGGGGGAAAAATAAATAATTATATGAAGATGGCACATGTCATCTTGCTGGAATATCAGAGGAGACAGGTTTACTTGTTAGCACTTGCAAAATGTGGGTGAAAAGTACATTTTACTGGATCGTATTTTGCAGGAATACACTCAGCTGTCCTAGGAGATTTCTCACATCACTTTTTTCTTTTTCTTCTTTCTGCACAAAGTTTGAAGATTTTTCCACCGATGAGAGAAAATGGTGGAACTGCTATGTACAAGCTTATAGTGTAAATCAATAGGGATTTTGACACAATGTTTGTGTTAAATCCCACTCCTGAAACTGCTGTCTGATTCCAGTGGCGTGCTGGTATGTGTTTTCCACTAACTCTAAAAAGAGCTACCAGTATGAAAGGGGTATCCCACAGCCTCTTATGAGCATGGGTGCAAATTATTTCTCTTTGCTACTTCATTTTCACCATTCTGTGCCCTGAGGCTGATCTGAAAGATTGGCGTAAACCTCATAAATGGCATACTATTTTTTTCGGACAAAACCGTTAAACTTAGAGGACACATATCCTGCAGAACACTTGATCCCATGGAAGATTTCACAAATCCCATGCTTAGGCTGACATGAGGCCAATGATTTTGACTTCTAAATACCAAATAATGGCGGGTAGCATACATGTCCTCTGAGCTGCATAGCAGAATTACAAAAAAATAAAAGATGAATTTATGAGAGCAGAAGTAAATGGAATGAGGGCTCTGATTACTATGAGGGGAAAATGCCATCTGTGCTTCTTTATTGGTATAATTAGCCTTTTATTATTTTTAAATATACCAGAGTTTTTATGTAAAGAAACCACGGGACATAGCATTAATAGGGCTGTTGGTCAAAGTAATTTTTGAATTCAGAGTGTGATTTTTATGTGTAACCTGTTGATTTTTCAAGGACTCATCTTCCATCTTTTGTGCCATGACAGCACTAAAAGGTTTGGTGATGCCAGTGCCACAAGATGGTACTAGTGACTAGCTGGCTGGACATGTTATTTGGCTGTGACAGAGATCAGACATGAGGACTTCTTATGCAGTCAAGCATGCAAACTAAGCACACTCAAGAAGAGATGAGCCAGAGGCCTTTAATATCTATGAGACCTTAACTGCACAAGCAGTGAGGAGACATTGCCAGGCAGACTTTGGAAGCAGAAGTATAACCCATAATTTGATGAGTCTAGAAGATCCTGATCATTGACTCCAACATAAGTAAGCAGCAGTAAGATATCAAAAAGCCTCTCGGTTGCCAGAGTCAGAAGACTGTTTAATTACTCCCTTTTGGGGGCAGGTTTTGACCACACTGCTGTGGTTCTACTGATCTCCATACATTTGTTTCTTTCTATTCTCTGCAGCCTTCCATAAACTGGATTAAAGGCTAGTATGATTGATATATGTAAAAGGTTGAATACATCAAGCACCAGGTTGGGGGTCAGAAGGAATCTCCATTAAAAGCAAACTGGAAATAACCTGAGGAATCTTCGAGGAGGAGCTGAGGAGGAAGGAAGAGGGGGCTGAACAACAAAATATTTCTCCGGAGCATTTGGAATGGATCACTTTTATATTCCAACTATTAAGCAAACCACTCTGACTTTTCAATTTGGACAGCTTTATTCCAATACAGTTTCTGAGATACTCTGGTGTTCTTTCCTAAGATATATAATGAAGCATGAAGAGGCCGTAATTTCAGGGCTTACTTTGCTGAGGGAAAGAAAATGTCAGGACCCAGAAACATACATGGGAAATTAAGACAGTAGGCACCTATGTTTTATTCATTTCCACAGGAAGTAAAAATATCCAACCACTTTTTTTATTGGAGGATGAAGCGAGGGAGGATTTTTTTTTCTTCATTTTCAGATACTTGCTTTCATGGGTTTGTTTTTAATGGTTTTCTGTGATGTTTCACAACGAAGTAATTTACAAATACCTCTCTAGCCAGGTAAGTCTTAAATAAAGATACAGCCTTTAATTGCACAATCCCTTTAAAGCTCACTCACTGCTTTATTATCTTTCATAGAAATGGTGCCTTAGACAGGAGACATGTGGAGTAAGATACTGGACCATACTCTGAGCTGACCTAAGCTAACATAACTACATTTACTAACAATGCTTATTTTGTGTGCACTAGATGAGAAACTAGCCATTGAAAATGACTAAAACCTTGTCAGCACTCTTTTTAATTCTCCACAGTTATCCTCACACAAGTTTCATGGCAAACTCTAGCAAATCAGCCAAAGGAGTATTTCCCAGTATCATGATCTAATGTGGTCATTGTGGCTTAGTATCTGGAAGTGCAGGAGAACACAGCTGAGATATATAGACTACCTGAGAACAAAGAGACTCTGTTAGGACTACTGAATGAAAGTAAACTGTGAAGTTCTTAACGTGGTTTACTGTAAATCATAACCACGAAAAAATAATGGATATATTGCCTTTTCTATTATCATTGGGGAATTTCAACCAGGGTGCTTCCTGGATACCCCAGGGACCAGTTTTTGCTGGAATGTCTAGTCTATACTGCACAATACTTGTCAAGCACTTTGTATGAATGGCCTTTGGCATCTATAGCATGTGGAAGCAGGGGTTAGAGACAAGTTAATATTTGTTTGATATTATCATTTGTGTTATCACCATCTGGTGTACAGTTAAGAAAGTACCTAAAATTGTTCTCTGTTACCACCTGGCATTTTCTGGCAGAGTAAAATATTGAATTTGACCAATGTAGGAACCATACAGAGAGAGTTTAAACACATTCTGAGATTCAACTAATGCTGCACAACATATCCCAAGTGACAAACTTGGCGGAGGCAATTTTGAAGAAATAAACTTGAAACTTCAGACATGAGCATTACTGGCTTTAATTTTTCAGTAGAAGGAATTTAAGTAAACAGAAACATAGTAAAATTAAGAATTGAAAAAGATGCAATGCATTAAAACCAAGCAGTATTGAACATTGGCTGTTTTCTCTCAAAAATTCAATAAATCAGTGACTGATGAAACTAAAAAGTTCAGTTTACAGATCAGATTGAGCAGTCAGTACAGATTTATTGCTTTTGGATTAAAAGTAATCACGCAACGTTTGTAATCAACAGAAAAAAACGTGATGCTTGTAACCAGGAAGGAGCTGAACTAATTGCTACATATGTTTATGCACCCTCAGTAACACTAATCATTCCTGACACACAGGTATCAGGTCACAGATAGTTTTCCTTTTTTTCTAGTATTTCTACCCATACACACACTTTTGTTTTTAAAATTAGAAACTCCTTTCTGGTGAAGTTCATATTGAAGACAAAAAGCATAATGTTTCATTTTAAAGTCTGATAGGAAGCCAGTTTCGGGACATGACTGCAGCACATTATGCAGTGAACTTGGAGACCTCAGTTGTGGAATGAATGGATCTGCATTCTTCAGCCCCCTACTCAGCACAGGGAAAGGGTGGAACTCCATTGCTTCATTTTCAGCATCCCTGGCAAAGAGCTCGTGGAGCAGCCTTCGTTTTGGCTCTGGGGAAAAGGCCCTAGCACTGTCAGCCTTCAGAGAAAAGGAGCAGTGCTCATCAAAATGCATGAGTTAAATAATCAAGCTAATGAGAAGAGGGGCTAATACAAAATGCAGAGATGATCACTGCCACGAACAAGTGGTCATGCTATGCATCATACATACAAGGTGACACTATGTCTCTTGATGGAAAGTTTTCGAGATTTACAGTCCTACACTTTGCTTTCATAAGTCAATAGGTGTGGTACTTTCTATGGTCTTTGTTTGACAGCTGTTAATAGGGAGATATAATGTGTAATAAATAGACACCAGTGTTAAATTTAGAGGAGGAAAATTAATTTTTTGTCCATTTATTTAGCTCAAAACAAAGAGGGGTGAATAAGAGAATAAGATTATGTAAATCTTGTATTAAGGTTAACTTTTTTTCCACTGAGACACTAGCAGACATAAACAAATGAGTTCTGCCTGAAATGAAATTCAGCAGGTGACTACTAGAGTTCAGATTTTCCTATTGGGTTGCAACTTCTGTTATGGAAATTGAGAACATAAATGCATGACTACTCTGGAATTCATGAGTCTAATTTAACTCTGTGTGATTTATAAAGAGCTGGAAATTAAAACAATTCTGCTGACTGCCTTATTTTGATTGGTGGTGTGAAATTCCTTCCCTAGGTTTAAAAAGTATTTGAAAAATGTAAGGTAGAGAAGGAAAAGCTCAGTTTTAACAAGAAGCAGCCCATTTGGCTGTGATTCTGTACCCATAAAATTAGGATACACATCAAAAGTTCCAGGTTAATTACCTTTTAAAATCAGTTTAATATATGAGAGAATGGCATGTCACTGTCCAGAACTATGTGACCAGACCACTAAGGTAAACTATAGCTACGTTGGAAAATACTGATTTTTTTTCTTCCTATTATTTTTTCTTGTTCTGTTTCAATTGAAATCTCTGGCTTCCTCCACAAGGAATAGCTCACTGGACTTCTACTTTGAAGGGAGAAGGATTAATGGAGAGCATCTGTCATTTGTCTCGTGGCTAGACCAGCCCTAACCCTTGACATCCAGAAAAATCTGATGTGGAATACAGGGCAACTTTTTAGTTTGACCTGGGTAATAAGCTATGTAAAACAAATACTACTAGGAAGGAATTATGACCACTGCATAGTAGCATGAAGGAAGATTAGAAGAAAAATTGAACCCTGATACTTGGGTATGAAACAGATCCTGTATCCCAAGTTACAGGATTTGCTTAGGAACTGAAGATTAGCTTGATAATGCAGCAGGTTCCTGGGAACCACCCTCTAGAAAAACAAACGGGTCCTCTCTGTATTCCAGGATCTCAGCAGGCACTTGCAAAACAGCAAAAAACAGGAATTATCTGACACTGTGAAAGTAGAAAAGCTACTAAAAAGACTGTAAGATGAACAACAAAGTGATAGGCATGTTTTGTTTTTCCTTTTATCAGAAGCTATCACAGAAATTATTTTTAACTGATTTATGGGAGTTCACTGACACATAACAGTTAAGATAAATATGAACTTGAGGAATATTATTCTTCATTCCTTACTTGGCCTCAAGTATTCTGCCTGTTCTCCACATGGAGGTGGACAGTCCTTGGGTCTTGAAACTCTCAAACTGTGGAGCTGGATTCTGCTACAGAAGTAGCAGGGAATTCAGCGTTTATATATATACGTAATATTACATAAAATAATCCAGATAAAACAGATGTAAGAAAATCAGCATGTACATCTCAATTGTTAGAGGAGGTCTGTGAGCTTGGAAGTAAAATGAAATAACTGGCTTTTTCCTTCCGCATTTACATTTGTGCCAATGTATTTGTATCAGCAGACATAAACAACAACAACAAAAAAGACACCTTTTTGATAATATACTGCTTACAGCAACAAACAGCAATTATTTGTGTTAGTGCATAGAGACCCATGCTGACAGTGTATGTTCTGCTGTGCTAGTAACTGCACAAACACTTACTGAAAGTCCCTGAAAGGTCCATTTGGAAATGTGTGTTTGGGGTTATGTGGCCTTTCACCCCAGTTTGTTTCAGAGCATGGATAGAAGGCTGGAGCCTGCTTCATTTTTATGTGCTGTAACAACAAAACACACTTTGGGAGATGTGCATCGGTAAGGTTAAGGCAGATTAATTTGCTCATATAGAGAAGCCCAAGCCCAGTCCTGTATTCACAGACTTAGCAAGCTAAGGAAGCAGGATGGAAATGGGTGGGACAAAGTGAACTACTGGTACCCACAGTTAACAGAGGAGACCTGAAGAGACTGGACCTCAGTTTTTAACATTTAACTAGGGTACAGACTGACCCCTTGGAATCCCAGGACTGCTCACAGCAGTGAAGTTAAAGATTGGCATGAGTGATTTCAGGAATGGGGCCTGACCTATCTACCCAGCATCACAAAGGAAATCAGTAGCAAGGTTGTGAATCCCCCTCAACAAGATGACTGAGTAACCTCCTTCAGAGAGAAAATGGTACTTTAAATCCAGAATTTATGTCATTTAGTATTATATCAAGAATATTTTGTACGTTTATTGAATCACAATTTTTTTCTTATGGACACTTTTACATTATTTTCTACCAATGGAACACTTCTTTAACCCTACAGTTGCATATTTTCTGACCTAATATAACAAAGGGCAACTCTTTCATTGGCAACTAAAGAGCAATGTCTTGCAACTCACAATTTTCTTGAAGAACCACATTCAAACAGCCTAACAAATATGCTGAGCAAACAAGGGAAACATTTTGAAAGAGAAAATATTTCATACACTATCAGATGAAACACTTATTGTGGAAAAAGAAAAAGCCTTAGGAATTAAAAAAAAAAAATCCAGTTTGTTATATCATAATTATATTATTGCCTCAGAACAATCTATCTATTTTCTTTCTGAGAATATTTTCAAGCAGTTGTTTTTGAGCAATTTTTCTCTTATGAATAATCAGTCTTTTGAAGCATGACTCCAGTGTGAGGTCAAAGTTGTTTTTTATATTCTCCAAGCAGCTGAATTGCTCTCTGCTTATGTAATACAGATGTCAAGCTGCTTGAAATACTTATGCACTTTTGTGACTGCTAAGAAAAAGAAACAAGTACTATCTGCAGTATTTGATTTAGTCAATTTGAAATTTCATTTCTCATTTAAAATGAATTTTTAAGTCTCACCAAGTTCATGCTTGTGCAAAAACTGCCTTCCTTACAAATAAAATGCAGTAATTGTTAAGCTTTTTTAACAATCACTTTTGGTCAGGATTTAACTGTGCTTACAGTGCGGTAACAACATTTCTCTTTTTTTAGTGAGCAGATTTCAGGAAATTTGAAGCCTTCCCTGAAATACCTTTGATTGTGAAGGTTCAGGTTCTATCTTGTGAAACACATACAGGTAATTCTGATCTGAGAGAAGACCTTTTAGTCCCAGTGAGCCTGTGTAGGTTCTGTACCACTGAAGTTATGTAAGTTTTGTCTTTTAAAAGACATCACACTTATGACAAGGTTAGGACTAACAGGGATAGAGTATAGCATGTTTCAGCTTGGGCGGGTGGGAGATGAGTGTCAGACATTTAAGTTACCAGTGATTTGCATAAGCCTTGGAGCTTGCCTGTAACAGACCAAGACCAAGGTTACAGCACAGCTTCAGAGGTGGGCTTGTACAGCCCATGTGTGCTGGGCAATGCAATGTCTACATGACCAAAAGACTTAATCTAAAATAATCATTAAGAGTCCAGACCTAGCCTCTGGCAAATTGCCATTTAATAGTCATTAGACTACTCCCAGTCACACAGGGCTATTCAGCATATCCCATGGAATTACTGGCTCAGATTTCCACTAGCTCAATGATAATTACATGGTTTTGTGCAGTTCTGTGTAGATAACCCTAAATTTTGCAATAAGACAGTAAAGATTTTCTCCCCTCTTCCCAAGTAATGAAATTCTAGAAAAACAGAACTAAGAAGTTTTCCAGAATCCCATAGGTATCACTGGCCAGAATGGGGAATAGAAAAACAGTTTGCTAGTAGAGCCACAGTGGTTTCAGCTATAAAAAAAACAAGTTCCCTATTTTTCTTAACTAAAATACGTAGTGTGTTTTCTGACCTTTACATCCACATTAAGAGCACCTTCACCTGTTTCAATGGTAACAATTTCATCTAAACAACGCAATTTTAAATTACACCTTCTCAAGAGGACCTAAGAGACACCTTTTGTGAGAGATCTGTACATTTAATCTCTATGTACAACAATCATAGAAATTGGAGATGTTTAGGTAATCTGATTTATTAATCTTTGCCTCATCTTCCTCTTACCGTTTGACGTTGACAAGAAACTAAGTTATTTAAATTGGAAACTGCTGCTGCCAAATTTCTCAGTGTTGTAATCTGGGTGTTTACTGTCCTCTTCCTAGTTAATACTCAGCTCAAAATGCATCTTCAATGGTACACAAAATCTCTCCTTCAGTTTGGGAAGCACTGCATTAGAAGAGTTTAATTTCATAACAAAGAACCTTATTTAGAAAGGTTCATAAAAATGTCTACATTTGGTATTTGAATTGGAATGAAATCAGGATATCTGAACCATCTATCTTTACTTTTGACAAATTAGAATCATTTTCATTTTCTTTGAAGAACATTTATTTGGAAAGCAGATTTCTTCAAAAACTGAGCTTTCCTATCAAAAGGTTGCAGCTCTAACAGGAAAGCTGCATTTGTGTAACAGTCTAATATATAGCTCATTTCTTAGGAGATGATGTACAGAAGGCAGTATGTGCCCACCCTGGGAAGTTCAAAGAAATAGTATCTGCCATAGCTGAAAGTAGCTTTCAGGCTGTAGAAGGAAACTTCTACAAGTTTGTTTTGAAAGTCTCACCTTTGTGCCTGGCAAGATCATGGAGCACATCCTCCTGAAGGCTCTGCTAAGGCACATGGAAAATGAGGAGGTGATCGGTGGCAACCAACATGGCTTCACCAAGGGTAAATTGTGCCTGATGAATCTGGTGGTCTTTTACAATGGAGTTATGGCATTGGTGGATAAGGGAAGAGCAAATTACATCATCCACCTGGACTCGCGCAAAGTGTTCAGCACAGTCCTGCATGACATCCTGGTCTCTAAATTGGAAAGACATGGATTTAATGGATGAACCACTTGGTGGATAATAAATTGGCTGGATGGTTGCACAGAAAATATTGCAGTCAATAGCTTGATGTCCAAGTGGAGATCAGTGATGAGCGGTATTCCCTAGGGATCGGTATCGGAACCGATGCTGCTTAATACCTTTGTTGGTGACATGGATAGTGGGATTGATTGCACACTCAGCAGGTTTGCAGATGACACCAATCTGTGTGGTGTAGTTGACATGCTGAAGGAAAGGGATGTCATCCAGAGAAACCTTGACAGGTTTGACAGGTGGGCCCATACCAACCTCATGAAGCTCAACAATGCCAGGTGCAATCCCAGGTTGAGATAATCCCAAGCACAAATGTAGACTGGGTGGAGTATGAATTCAGAGCAGTCCTGAAGAGAAAGACTTGGGGGTGCTTGTTGGTGAAAAGCTCAACATGAGCCAACAATGTGTAAGTGTAGCCCAGAAGGCCAACCATATCCTGGGCTGCATCAAAAGAAGTGTAGCTAGATGGTCCACTATCCCCACCTGGAGTACTGCATTCAGCTCTGGAGCCCACAATACAAGAAGGACATGGACCTGTTGGAGTGGGTCCAGAAGAGGGCCATGAAGATGATAAGAGGGCTGGAACACCTCTCCTGTGAGGACAGGCTGAGAGACATGGGGTTGCTCAGCCTGGAGAAGAGAAGGTTCTGAGGAGACCTTATTGAGGCCTTCCAGCATCTGGAGCAGGCCTACAACAAGGCTTGCAAGGGACTTGTTACAAGGGCTTGTAGTGATAGGATGAGGGATAATGGATTCAAGCTGGAAAAGGGTAGATTTGGATTAGATGTAAGGAAGAAGTTCTTCACTATGGAAGTGGTGAGACTGGAATAGGTTGCCCAGGGAACTTGTGGATGCTCCATCACTGGGTGTGTTCAAGGCCAGGTTGGATGGAGGCCTGTGTAACCTGGTCTAGTGGGAAGTGTCCCTGCCCATGGCCGGGGGGTTGGAACTAGATGATCTTCAATGTCCCTTCCAACCCAAACCATTCTATGATTCTGTGATTCTATGAAACTAACCAGGAATAGAAAATTGACCCAGCAGGGACAATGACAGAATTACTGATGAAAAAAACTCACAACTTGAGAAAACAGTATTGTTCCCAAAAATAAATTAGAAAAATCAATTGGAGCTGGAAGATAGGGACATATGTGTGGATATTCTGCAGGAACATCTAGAAGGACAGGGAGAAAATCAAATTGGAAATACAAAAAGAAGTTGTGATTGTAACACTGCCTTCATTTAGATATTGAAATGAGATGTGTTAACATTTAAGAGCCTGAATCCTGTATATGCCCAATACATGGAACATGGAAATTGGCTGCCTAGTTAGTTGCCTAAAATAAGACTAAACATAGCCTGAAGTATCTCTGAAAAAGGATCTTTTGGTGAGACTGGGTGTGAGAAAGAAACATACTTATTCTGTCAGCACTGTTAGGCTAATAACATAAACAGCTTAATGGTATTTATTTACTATAATCTTGGAATCTATGGAGGAAAACATCAGAAGAATAAACTAATTAATTTAGGCAATCAGGAAATAATTGATGAAAACTAAGGTGATAGAAATGAAAAAGCATATATGCTCAAGAGATCTAAAGGTAACAGAAATGACAGTTTGGGTGGTGATTTTAGAGTTGCTGTTTGGCTATATGAAGTGAGAAAGCAGACTCTGATGTTGCCAGAAACAAGAACAGAGAGAATGCAGAAAACTTTAGGAGGGTAAAACAGAGGATGCTATTTGAGTCAAATGCCTCAATAAAAGAATAGAATAGGAAGAGGAATGGAAACACAGTAAGGAGTGTGCTTTTGTCTCCAGAGCAAAAAAATATTTAATATAATATAAAGGAATAAAAAAAATATGCTGAAGAAAGGCCAAAATTTTAAAGGGAACTTATGTTCCCATATTTATGAGATGTATCATGAATACAATTTGAGTAGGGATATTTCCCACTAAAACCAAAACTTTAAATGATAGTTCTTCAAAATGTTTTCCAATGCTTTACGTTTCCTGTAATGGAAAACATTTTCCTTCAGTAAAGGCCAGCTAGACTCTCAGTATTTTCCAGCATCCTCTATTTTCTACTAGGTCTATATTACAATTTAACTACATTCTTTGATCTTCATTTTCCCATCAGTCCTGAAGAACTATACCAATTTTCCCTTCTATGTTTTCATCAGTATAGAAAAGACTCAGAATCACAGAATCACAGAATCATTATGGTTGGAAAGGACCTCCAGGGTCATCAAGTCCAACCTTTCTCCTAGCATCTCTCTAACCAATTCCATGTTTGGAAACAAAGGCTTTTCAAGAAAACCCACTATCACTCTAGACATAAAAGAGTTCCAATAACAAATTAAATGCCACTTCAAACCAAAACAATATGGCCCACTGGGATCAAGCTTATGGGCTGGTGCTTGAGCTAACAATACAGATGCTGTGAGCAATGAATACAAATGCTAGGAGTGCTATGGTACAACTCTTTTGTCCACCAAACTAAATGGGAAGTGTTTGCTCCCATCACAAATACTCAAAGCTAACATTGAAACAAAGCCTTGAGCTCCTTTGAAAATTCTTTAAAAAGACTATATTTATAAGACTATAGCGGTTACAACTTAAAGTAACAAAAACCCCTGCATATTCTTCCTACTGATCTGTAAAACAGACTGTGTTTGTGTGGAGGGAGTTTACAAACTTGAAACACTGTAAACTGGTGGACTATTTTGCTAGCCGAAGAATGAAAACATAGCTTCAGGCATTCATCCTGTGAGACCTTTCCTCCCAAAAACAGCACAAATGAAGGGTGTGGGGTGAGTTGGGTAGAACAGACAACTTAAGCATTCGAGTCCGCTGTAAAAGACTAGCAGTTCAGTTGACCAAATAGTTCGTTAATAGTACAGCAGCAGTACTACACTTGAGTAGTACACAAGCAGAACTGATGAGTCTGCAACCCATCAGTATCCCATTGTGGGGCTGGGAGATGTAATACACGTGACCCACTCTCAAATTCCAGACATTTTACAAGAGGACAGCTTTTAAATGTGGGGAAGATTACAGTTCATTTGAAGGATAAACACAGGTAAACGTTAGAGGAAAGCCAATGGAGTGCAGACAAATAATGGGTGTTTTGAAAGTAGTAACCCAGGAATTTAAAAGTCAGTAGTCTCAAATAATTTCCTTCAGATAGTTTGCTGGAAATACCTTTCTAATCCTTAACTAATAGTTTTCTGGTTAGTTTTGAACGCATATTAGAATATATTTATATAAAATGTCCCCTACTACAGCTTTGAAAGCCAATATCCACCAATTTATATATATACATCTCTAAGATAGGACACCTTTACCTCCTTGAAGTGAGATGCACAGGTGTGACACTCCAAAAGAATTTGCCTTTATTTACCAGACAAAATTACAGACACATCACATTTGCAGTAGTGGCCCTGATTCCACTTTATGTGAGATATGTTGTCCCTTTGTTTGCTGCTGACAAGCGTAAAGAGCCACTTTCACTGCAGATAATAATGGTTAATTTATCACACAGAGCAGTGGCTGACCTCTGTGCGTCCCTGGCCCTCCATCACCTTCACACCTGCTCAAGCTAATTGTTAGAGCCAAGTGTAAATGAAAATCAACTGGGCTAATAATGAATGGAGGCCATTACTCGCAACAGCACGTTGCTTTACAAAGGTTTATCAAGCCATGATATAACTAGTCCCTCAGTCACAGCTCCCAGTTTTATAAATGAGGATAAAACAAACTCTTCAAGCCAGGAAAGAACACCAGACAGTGAGGCACAACACCTACATTTGGCACTGTTTTCATAGACTCTTAGCACAGCAAATAACATACTGACATTAGAAAACGCAAGCCAGAAAGCCCAGTTCATAAAGCAACAGTAGCTGGGTTTTTTTTTTAATTCTGGAGCAGAATTTACCTATTTACCATAATACTAGTCTCCTAAGATTCATGGGTGCAAGTATACTAATTAATGAACAGGCAAATATAGGTGAAAATCCAACCCATAAGTCCCTCATCAATCATACCAGAGACTTTCCTTGTAAAGAGCACAAGACAACCTAGCACTTCAAAAATTAAAATTTCAAGGAACATTACCTTGCACGTACTCTCACTCCAAATCGCTCAAAACAAAACCTAAAACTCCAAATAACTCACTTTAAGTGAATTCAACATTTACATCCATTTACCTTGAGACAGTAAGGAAAGAAAGTATGAGAGGATCCAACCACATGGTGTCATAAAAAATAATTGTAAAAGTCAGGGGGAAGGTTGTCTAAAACTGAGAATATAGAGGATAGAAATAATTATGTAAGAGCTACTGAAGCCTCTTTAGGATCCCTCCTCTATAATTGTTTCCTCACACAAAAAGAATTGTCAGACCATCAGTGGGTTTTATGGCTCTCCTTCAACCCCAACATGAGAAAAAAGACAATAGTTACATTCAGAACCTTGATAAAGATTAATCAAAAAATAAATAAAATTCCAGTTTCTCATCTATGTTCACTTTGTTTTTCAAGCAAAATCTCAGGACCTGCAGAAAACGAACAGTGTAACAAGCTTTAAACCCATCTAAACAGGGTTCTGCCACCTTCACTGAGTTACTAGAAGAAAAGCCAACACTTGTCTTTTTGTAAGACTCATTACTCCTCTGTACACAGCAACACAACTTTGATTTTTTTACCCATTTACAAGAAACACAGAGTATGTATTAAAATTGCCCATAATCTGGTAAATTGCATTTACCTAACTGAATCATTTTTATTAAAAGCAAATGCATACTAGTTGTTCTCACAGAGTATCATAAAAGCAGAGCTACTGATTTAACTCAAAAGCACTTTCCCACAGAAAGTTATTAATGAAAATATGCATAATACTTTCTACCATGTATACTGCATTAAGAATGTACCAGATGCCTTCAAATTAGTAAAATAAAGTGCTTTCTTGCATGAATCTGTAGGACAGAATCCAACATCAATAAAAAGAAAAGATGGAGCTGCAAAAAGTTACTGAGCATCAGATTCCTTCCAGCAGAGAAAAGGCTAAAGAAAAATGGAAGTGAAAACTTGAGAGTGTGATGTTTAGATTTTTGATAGTATTAAAAACTGAGCAAGGTCAGTAACATGGTTGAAATTGCATGCATGCCACTCTGGAAGAAATCTGTCTGTCTGTATGTGTGTATATATATGTATGTATTTTACAGGTTCACACAGCTGTACAGATTCTCCAGATTTTAGCAAATTTGCTTGAGAGTTTTGCTCCATAATATTTTCTCTTGTTTTAACATTCTCATCAATAAAAAGCCAGCATACAATTTTGTCATGAAAGTTTGGTGCTATATTGCTTTGCAAGACAAGGATAAAAAGGGAAAATTCATCCAGTTTAACTTCTATACAGTCAGAGCATAGACAGTTGGAATAGAGCTTATAGGATCTCATCACACTTAATAACATCTCAGTGACATGCAAAACAAAAGCACAAGCTGATGTTTCATTTTCCTTAATGGGAAAATACTTTTCAATATGTACCAAGACTCTGATGAAAGAAAATGTAATTAATTTTGCACTCCTCATGGTCAGACTTGTTTAATGACACTTTACAACATCATACGCTACGCTAACTAGTACTAGTTATTCCAGTGCTTGGAGTGCAAAAACTTATTTGACATGAAGGTACAGGGTGCAACACTTTAATGGAGCTGTACCCATTTTCCCCAGAATATGTGTATGTATGTGTTCACGAATAAATAGTGAGCCCACTTCAGTCATTTCCAAGAGTGCAGTTAAAGACTAAAGAAATGTAAGCACAGGGAACTGCTGCTGAATTCCAGTGAAGGTTCTATGCCATTTCATATTACTTTCAGATGGCAGAGATTTGCAGAGCTGCCTTATCTTTTCCCTGCGTCACTGAAAGAGGGAATTACCTGTTGTAATAAGTGGTAACAGATAGTGTAACCCAGACAGTGGTAACCCAGGCTATCTGTCTCCAGCAACTGTTCTTTTTCAGCCTACTTTGATATCTCATTTCTTTTCCATATGTTGTCATAATTACACATGCTCTCTCTCTAATATCTAACATACATTTTCTGTAATTTGGTTTAAATTCAGTATTCTTTGTTCAGTTTTAGCTGGCAATTGAAAAAAAGGTGCTATAAAAATGTCGAAGGAAGAAAAAAAAATCTGCAGAAAGTTGCCAACAAAGTTTATCGCAAGCAAGCAGTGCTTAACACCCCCTCATCCCTCCAACCAGGCCTAAGGAGTTTCCCCAGAAAAATAGAAAGTGCTGAATCAGGACGCAAATCCAAGTCATCTGTGTAGAAGTAAAGGGCACACACACTCTTTTCCAGTATGTAGATCCCAAAACATTTTCCTGAATAAGAACTGATCCTTATGAAGAGGATTTAGGCTTTCTCATGATAGACTTGATTCTCATGGTTACCTTTTGAGCCTAGTTAGAAGTAAATCCATAGACTCCAACAAGCCTATAACCACATGCTGTAAAATAGGAACTTCAGTTCAACACCATTTTCTCTGTAATTGTCATATTGACAGACTGGCAACATATTTGACTAGGAGGTGGTGTACTTTCTTCCCATCCTCTCCCACCCCCCAAAATACCTGGAAGGGTATTCTGATTTTAAAAGTGCTTGAGGCCATCTCTGTACCTCTATCCCCTCTCACCTCTTTCCCAGCTCAGCTGAAAAACACTGTCTCTTCTCATCATTCTCTAGCTACTCTGCTCATGCTCTGGAAGCAATGCTGGGCATGGAGAAAAATTCTCAGTTCATCAATGGAAGTAACTTTTCAGACATATTTTCCAGGAAGACACCCAGACTAGATGAGGATCTGTGAGTAGAGAAGAAAAACTCTTCTTCACAAGTGCCCAGAGTGCTTTGAATACTACAGCAAGCCTTCCAGCTGCCCATGATTTAAGAAAGGAAAATACATGTGCCAGAATGAAGAAATCTGATAAAGCATTTACTATGGTCATACTAGCAAATGTTTTGTATTATATTTCAAAAGCAAGATCATTCTGAATATATAATCTGATTGTATTTTTAATTTTTATACCCATCAAAACTTCAAAGTATTTTATGAACAGAAAGTTTATGCTACATGTCCCATGAAGCTGCACTAACCCTTTGGAGAACTCATCATCCCACTAAACAATTTTCCCTCTCAGTAATATTTAATACAGTAGAGAGCTTGATTGTGATAGCAAAAATACATTTTTGTTTCCTAAAAGAGGAAAAACACTCAAAAAGTCCAGGCTTGAGCAACTGTTTTCCTACACAATTAGATTAAAAAGACAGAGAATAAAGCTTAAAGGAAGGTTTTATTTAAACGGTGTTGCATACTTCCATGGCAGGGAAAAAATGTATACCTGCAAGAGGGAAGCAAAACAATCATTTATATTAGACATGTTATAGAGCACGTGATTCATTAATGGTAGGGGTATTCAGTAAATCCAGATGAGGCAGGCAACCAAAACCAGTTGATGCAATCAGAATGCTCTACCCATCTATTAGTCATACAACACTTAAGAAAATTTACAAGCACCAACATTAAGTAGTGTTCCCAGCCTTTACAATTCGCACAATGAACTCAGCCTTCAACAGACAGAATAATTATGCTAATAGAGAAAAACTTTCCAAAAAAAAAGGCAGCCAAATCTAAGAGACCTGTCAATGCCAGTGTCATCAGTGGAGTGATAACTAGTAAAGAGCAGATATCAAAGGCTGTCTTTTTCTTCCTTTCCATGCTCTGTTCTGTTTGAGCCCATGGTGGTCACAGCTCCTTTAACAATATTTATAATGAAGGAACAACGTTGGAGATGTCAACCCTGATTATTCATAAAGGCTCCTCCTGCTCATCTCTCCCCTTAGGCTAACTGTAAAAGTACCTGATTCCCAATTCTCAAACACAAAAGCGCGCAGAGCTTGAAAGCTGAGCTGACTAATAAAGTTTGCATATCCCTAAGAACAAGAGCACACAATGAAGAAGAAAAGGAATGGCAAGATTAAACAAAAACAGTAAGCTTGGATTGGAAATAATAAAAATTTAAAGAGGTAAGAACTTAGATCCCCCACAACACTCCTGTTCATTTACATTTCAGCATGTCCTAAGAAGTGTCCATTTTAACTCCTGACTGCTGCATCAAGGTATAATACACACCACAAAACTGAAATCATGTTTTGGAGCTGGAACGATGAGAGGTTTTGAGCAATATAAGTTCCAGGTCATTGAACTTCATTCTCAGGGGGAACCTAGAACAAGGGATAAGACTGACCCAGCAAACAATTCTGGCTTACTGTTTCACTTTGGGGGCTTTAATGGTATTTAAAACACACATAAACGTGGGAAATGCCTCCAAACAAACAGGAAACCAGGCTTACAATAGGACCATGAGCTGGATTTGCCTACTGTAGAGCTTTGATGCAGCTTCTGAGCACCTGACAAAAAAACAGGGTCTTGGGGCTAGATTGTCACAGATTTATATTTTTTAATCACCCAGGGGACTGAAAGAAAACAAGGCCTTCTTTGTCCCTCTCTTCTGCCTTGCTTCCACTATAACTGACTGCTGGAAAGGATAGGAGTCATCTGCCCAGGACAAGCAAGTGAGCAGGAAGAAAACACAGGGAAGGAGTCCTCACATTCGGAGAGGCCTCTCTAGTCAAAAAGAGACACAGGAATCTTACAATCACCTTCTGAGAAGAATCATGAAGCTGTTTGACAGCACACAGCAAGTTGCTTAAGGCAGGAAGCAATAATAACAAATGCTGTGCCTCAAGAAAGCGATAGGGGCATTTTGAGGCAGGAATAACAAAGTACAGAATCATCCAACACAGAGTTCAAGCAAGATGCTGGGATGAACTTTCTAAATTGGACAGCCTGACATAGGATCCTCTCTCCAAAGCTCCCTTACTGGTATTTACTTCCATGACAGAACAGTTCCAGGATTCAGAAGTCACAAGCTGCCAACATGCATACATCAGAACTGCTGACAGACTCAGCTAGGTAGCAGTGCCACAAGTCATCAACATCTGAGATGACATGTTCCTTGAAAGTGAGTTCAGTGGACTACACTTGCTCAATCTCTCTGTCTGTGACTGCTATAGAAATTGTACCTTTAAATAATGAAAGGGAGCAACATTTATTTTATTCCATCCTTAATAAAAATGGACTTTCCATCATCTCACTTTCATAGACTGCAATAGTCATGGACACTGGGAACAAACTATTTTTATATTAGCAGGAAAACGCTCTGAAGAGACCTTCAAAACTGTATTTAAAGTGTGAGCAAAAAGGAAACAATGAAGCAGAAGGAAAAAATCATTAAGCAGTAACATTTTAAAACAACTGTTACAGTGACAAACCTGCTACTCTAGTATTATATGGTTTTTTATATTACACATGCACAAGACAGCTCTTCAAAAAGCAGTGACATAGAACTAGCATAGCTAGTCCAGCATAAAAACTAACCAAAATCTTACACAAAGGGCAACACGGACACAAGCGGTCAATGTATTTCCTTCAAAGCATTGAAGATCAAGTACCCCACTCAGTAAAGACAGGCTGTATTTACAGACAGCCTAGAGTAATTGATCTATGCAGAGATATGTTATCCCAGTGGTGTGGCATAATACATGTAACCAACAACCAGTTTGAATATTGCTGAGAAAAGCATCTGAGCTGTATAAATCAATAAAAAAGATAGAACTGACAAATTAAGCTGAGTTAAAACTTGTAGCAACCATGGAGGCTCTCTATGTAACTCCTGACAGACTGAAAAAACATTTTTCATTAATAAATTTACATTATCCATAACAACTTGTGCAGACTGGAACAGTCCTTCTTAACAGTAGCCACAAAGGACTCAGTTTCTTAGTGCAACTGCAGACAATTTCCTTTTTGTGAAAAACTCATCTGTGCTAAGAAAGGAGACAGGCAAGGCCTATCTCAGTTGATTCTGCCAACACACACAGGTACACTTGTGTGTGTCTTTTGTTGGAAACAGAAAAGATTGGTAAAATTTCAGACTACCTGAGCCTACAGTAGGTTTTCTGTTACCCTTATAGCTCAGGTTATCCCACCTCAGATGACAGGGAAGTCATAGCATGGCTCTGGGACTCAGCACTTTTGCCTTTACACCAGCACTGTGCTGCTTCGATTTACTGCAAAGCACACAAGGAGAAGGATGCTGCTGTGAGTGGTTTGCTCACAGAGGGCATATTCTTCACTGGGATATGTAAGCCAGTGTTGCAGAAAGGTCAAATGGAACCCTCCTTTGAAATCTGGTTCACTTAACTGTTTGCAAATGTGTCAGAAAGACTGGCTTTATCTCCAACATATTTGAAAGATTTCTACCTTTGAAATGTTACAGCTACCTAATTTGAGACTTGCAAATTCTCCCTGGTGACTCCCCTACATACAGGGGAAGATAAAAACTAGCAATTCATTTGCAAGAAGATAATTTTTCTATCACAACCATGCTAACCTGATCTAAAAAAGAGATGACTGCAGGAGCAATTTAAGCATTGAGAAGTCCACAGAGCTTAGAAACTGGTGAAGCATCTCAATTACAAATCTTCCAAATGAAAATATTCCTGTTCAAGGACCAAAATGACCCATTTCAAAATTCCCACTTGTCACTTCAACAGGTTTTCTTGAATTACAAGCCTCTGATATACCTAGTTCCTGCAGGGATTAGATCTTTGTCTAGCTAGCTAAATGGCTGTATCATTACTCAGTGAGGTGCATATATTTACAATGTCACTCACTGTCCTCCAGAAGAGTTACCTTTGCTCAATTTTATTCATAGAATCATTTAGGTTGGAAAAGACCACTATGATCATTGAGTCCAACCATTAACACAACACTGTGAAGTCATCACTAAACCATGACCCTGTGTGGCATATCTACATGTTTTCTAAACACCTCCAGGGATGGTGACTCCACCACTTCCCTGGACAGCCTGTTCCAGGGCTCGACAATACTTCCAGTCAAGAAGGTGCTCCTAACATCCAGTGTAAATCTCCCCTGTCACAACTTGAGGCCATTTCCTCTTGTCCTACTGTTTGTTACTTGGGAGAAGAGACTGAACCCCATCTCACTACAACCTCCTTTCAGGTAGTTACAGAGAGTGAGGTCTCCCCTCAGCCTCCTTTTCTCCAAGATTAAACAACCCCAGTTCCCGCAGCCACTCCTCATAAAACTTGTTCTTTAGACCCTTTACCAGCTTTGGTGCCCTTCTTTGGACCCGTGTACCTTCGTCATCCAGAAACATAACAGAACACATTCATCTCAACTGCCACCCCGATGACCCCAGTGTAATTCTACCAGGAAAGGGTTTAGCCCAGTATTCATGATACAAATCTCACATCTCTAGCAAGAGGGCAGTGCATGGAGGGATGAGGGAGATGAAGAACAATATCTGACTCAGCTAACTAGCCATGAGGCCATGGCCTTTTTACTAATTAGCATGATTTCAAAAATAATTGGCCTTCTTGACTATGCCACAGTACATCAGATGAAGCTGAGTGCAAGGAAAGAAGTACAGTAAACTCATTACTGTTTACTCATTCACTGCCAAATTGTTAAAAGAGGTCATTTAAAAGGTCAAGAACGATACTACACTACATGAAAGCTTTAATCTGAACACGTAAGAATAGGCAGAAACCTAATTACGAAACCAGAATTAACAGGGAGATGGTACAGTACAAGAAGATAAGCACAATGTTGTCAGAGAGGAGTAATTAACCAGAAGTCTTGGAACAAGACAGTCTAGCCGCTGTAGCATACTGCACATGGATTTTATAGCGTACCTCACCAGTCCCCTAGCCATTCACCACACTCCTACTTGAATCTATTCACATTTTAAGGCTCTGCAGCCCAGACAGAGACAAGAACACTAAACCCCCCCTCTTTTCACATTCTGAGGCACCCTACTGTAGTGCAGTACGACCTTGCAGCCCAGCTCTCCTGACGTGAGTCTTCAGGCTCCCTCTGTAGCTCATGACAGCTCTTCACAAAACCTCAGTCATGAGCTTCTCTTTTACAAATTAGCTTTTTAGGAGACTTGTGATAGATGTAAACACCTCATCCTTGCCCAAGTCTTTAAACATAAGAAATAATAAATCTTTAGAAAAAATAATTTACCTGGAAGTGACCCTTTACCCTGGGCTGCTTTTTCCTAGGAGGATCCATAAGCCCAACTTCCATTTATGAAATAAACTTACAAATCTCCTGCCCTTTTACAACTTTCCACTGCTTTTATCAGGAGGGTCCTTAATGAGGCACTATCCAGTGAAAACAGGAACCACCTTTGTTGAACAGGAGTCAGATGCTTTTCCAGGTGGTTTGTATTTGAACAGAGAGCCATTCCTATTTAGTGGCTTTTCAGTGTTAGATTCACCCTTATCCTAGCTGCTTCGTCTCTGCTCTTTCTCAAGCTTGAAGACAGAAGGGATAATGTCTATGTGCACAAAAACACTTTGCAGCTCACTATAGATACATACGGGAAGCTCACGCATGCCCAGAAGTTTTTATGGTCTGTCTTTTCAGGGAAGTTCTAGAGCTTGTGAACCAAACTCATATGCAACTTATAGCAGCCCTGTGGAGAAGGACTTGGGGGTACCGGTGGATTGAAAGCTGGACACAAACTGATAATGTGGCCAGCATATCGAGGGAGGGGATCCTGCCCCTCTGCTCTGCTTTCTTGAAACTTCACCTGGAGCACTGTGTCCAGCTCTGGAATCCTCAGCAAAAGGAGGACACAAACCCCTTGGAGCAGGTCCAGGGGAGGGCCACAAAAATAGAGGGCTGGAACACCTCTCCTACAAAGAAAGGCTGAGAGATTTGGGGTTGTTCAGCCAGGAGGAGAGAAGGCTCTGGGGACACCTTAGTGTGGCCATTCAATACTTAAAGGAGACCTATAAGAAAGATAGGGACAATCTTTTAGCAAGCCCTGTGGGGACAGGACAAGGGGTAATGGTTTTTAACTAAGAAGGGAGATTTAGATGAGATATATTAGGAAGACATTTTTTACACTGAGGGTGGTGAAACACTGGCCCAGGTTGCCCAGAGAGGTGGTTGATGCCCCATCCCTGGAAACATTCAAGGTCAGTTTGGACCGGTTTCTGAGCAACCTGATGTAGATGTCCCTGCTCACACTGCAAGGGGGTTGGACTAGAGGACCTTTAAAGGTCTCTTCCGACCCAAACCAGTTTATGATTTATTCCCTATGTTCAACAACACATCTAGCAGAACAACAAATTTAAAAAGTAGCACTATCACAATCACCTTCTGCTGAAATACTGCCATTAAAAGCTCTTGCTCAACCTCTCTCCTTGGTATATAGGCTTCCCCATAAAAACACTATGCCTTAAAGAAATGAGCGGTGGGCAGAATATGAGTCATGTAAGCAAAGTCCTTCATACCACCACCACTGTAAAAAACATTTAACTTTTCTCTTCATGAGCTCCTTGTCCCATGTGTCAGGAGTTATTACCTGCCTTCAACACTCCAGCAAAGCAGTGACATCTTTGCAAGAGTGCCCATTAATCATCAGATTTGATTTCCCGTTCTACCAAGTAGCACTTTTTTGCATCTGACTACCTAGAATATTTAACTCTCACTAGTAGCTAAGGACAGGACAAGAAACTCATGGCAAGCTTCAATGGGAAGATGAAGTAGCTTTTTAAAAATCATTCATTTCCTGGCAAGTCACTATTGGTAAACTTAGCTTTATAGCATCTGCAGCAAAACATGCAGACGTATGTAACTGGAGGAGCCAGCTTTCCATTTGCTAAACCATACATTCAATTTAGATTTAATAAGACAGTAATTGCACATTAAGTACTCATTGATTACCTAAAATATAGTTATTAAGACATAACAGCTATGTAACACATCTCTGTTAGATACTTACATATCTATTACAAAGCTGTTAAGCAGCCATAAATGTTTATCTAAAAAATTAGCATTCAGCTAACATAAAATACATATCCTATTAAATCCAAGTGAAATACATGCTGAAGACAATTAAAACTCCTGTCTGCTTGCCTCAATTTTTCTGAGCACTGCTGTTCTCCCTATGTCTGAAGTCATAGCACCAAACCTTCGAATAGCACTTTTCCTTGAAAAGATTCAAGAAATTTTAGAAGAAATCTCAAGCCTTTCAAGAAATCCTTCTTAAGAGCCTCATTTATTTGGTGAGAGCACATCACCCTTCACAGCTCTGCTGCTCCTGACTCTAAGGCACAGAGGAGGGCTCCTTCTACCATACTCCATCCTTCAGTGCAGACAGGCTTGCAGGCAACTGGTTTCCATAGGCAGCAGGGCTGTGCTTCTGTTGCTGTTCTTGGGAGTGCTTGATTCTATTACTTAATATAAGGATACTCAGAAACTCTAAGAAGGAGGCAACAAGTGGAAAAGTGGCTGTGGAGTTGACAGCAGCTGAGTTGAGGCTCTCAGAATGGTGACTTCGGATAGAAAAGGAATTTGGGCGTTCCATCCTTATTTATGCATCAATAAGGAACATACGTGCCTCTTCTGAACAGGTACACACCAATGAGATGAGCAGAAATGGAGGTGACATTCAATGCAGTAAATAAAATTGCTGTCCCTAGGGAGAAATTTTACAGAAATAAAAATAATGCTCCAGCCACATCTGGCCTAGATCAATGACAACAGACTTCTGACAATGAGTTGGCAGGAGTCTGGTGAAAGACGCCAAAACAAGTGCCAAAAGGAAGAGCCTAAAAATGGAGTTTATGGACCCTGGTGACAAAGTCTCCCTAGAAATAGGACATACTGAACTAACACACATACAAAACAGAAACTTTGCTCTGAACATTTTCTTTAAGCCCAGAGAACTGCTTTTTAGATACAAAAGAGCTACTGGAATGAAATGAGGTACATTCTGTCCAGTGGGCACTCCCTGGAATCACATCTGAAGCACCTATGTAGGGCAGCATAATGAAACTTTATTTCTGCTGCACACAATTCATCAATTTTCTGGCTAAGTCCAAAATTCCTACAGACTCACTGGTCTCCTGCTGCAGCAATTAATTCACTTTTCCTACTAAGCTATTAATTAATTTTAAAAAGCCCTTGCTGTTGAGCAATGCATACACATCATTAACATCAGAGAACTATTTTATTGCATTATTGTTTATTAAAACACAAATTCAGAAAAAAGAAATTGGAAAGAGAGAAGGTTATAAAGCAAAAAAAAAAAAACCTAGAGATGGTCTGGAACCTAGACATACTCAGTCATGGAAATTCTGTTTGAAGCTTCACTGTCTGTTTTATTATGGATTCCATAGGCAGCCTCTAATTTAGTGCAGCTGTTAACACTCCTGCTACATCAAAAATTCCCTCTGCTGAACTTTTGTAGAGGTTTTTGTGTTAGACAAGCACCAGTCCTTTGCAATTTCACAGTTTCCTAATTATGGGATTGCAGTTCTCATTTGCACAGTAAACCTGATCAGATTAAAAGAAAAAAAAATGTAGTAATTTATAACTGTTGGTTGCACTGTTTTTACTAGCTCCTACATTTACCTAGTGATACATAAAGGGTGTGCAATAGCTAGTCAGTACCCAGCTTAGCAAATTGTTTCTAAGTATATTGCTGTGAAATGTGTATTGTAGCACCTTCTGTGACAAACCACCCTGTAAAAGCTTTGATCTTCAATTGCTACTCAAATCATTAATACTCATTTTTTTAAACCACACACTTTAAGAAAATTAAGATAAACAAATACTTCAATTACCAACAAATGAAGGGTAAAAATCTACAAGGATTAACCCACTTACTGAACATTTAAAGCTTTAAATAGAAAACTAATGACTAATAAAAGGGTGCCACTGATAAAAACATCTCTGATAAATAAGATAGTTTTATTTATCTTCTTACATGTTTACAATAACTACCTTTCCTTCCAACACCATCCACAGAAACGTTTCCCTTTTCTTTAACATATCCGGTTTATTGTAGACAAAACAATTCACACTTTTCCAGTAACAGTGGTTCAGGGCCCCTCTGAAGCATTTATTCTGAAAAGTGACATATTGTGACAAATCCTATGATAATGGGAAAATGTGGGAAATCTGACAGAAATACTTTACTCCTCATTTCCACTAATGAGAATAAAACAGTAAGAGAGACACCTATCAAAAAATTGCAGTAAGCAATTTATTTGGTTGAAATACATGCAGTGCTTTTTCTTGCCCTGCTCCTCTTTCTCTTACTTTGCTTAGAGCACGCTTTTCATTTTTTCATTTTGCTTTATATTGTCAACCAAGAAGAGAGTTCCTGAGGAGACAAACAGGGGGTAAAGAAGACAAATCTGTCTCCTTTGTGTGAGAGCTGTAGGCCAGAGTTATCAACTCTCTGCTATTCAAGACAGATTTGCATATCCAAGGCCACCCGAGGCAGAGAAGGCATTTCGAGTCTGATTTTTTTCCACAAGAACACATCAGGGAGCAAAGCAAAATAAGGAAACTCCAAAAAAAGATCCAAGAAACTACTACTAAAAAAAAAAAACACACACTCCCCCCCAAAAAAAAAAAAAAAAAAAATCCCCACAAAACTTTGTGGAGGGAGAAACTCCCATTCAATAATTTCTTTCTTGAACAAAAGATATTTTATACAGAATGGGATTTCCAAATATCCTTATTAAAGAAACTTCACAGACTGCAACTTGGCACAAGAACTTCCAATTGGCATCCATGCTGTTTCTGTCTATACCTTACTAGAACACTACTTGTTGGCACACAGGAATCAGGGACGATGGAGTAGCCAGCCTGCACAGCAGGGTGAGTTACCTTCCCAGCAGTCTTCTACATAACTACAGTTTGGTGATAGAAAAACAAACCAAAAAGTAAATCCAAAGACACAGATATGAAGTCACTATGGTGGGTACATTATCAATCGACTCTAATTTCTGCTACTTGGAAATCCTGGAGAAATGCCAGTGGTAGGGGGTAAGATTCCAGCACAGCCAATCCCTAACCACAATGCTCATCTTCTTACAGCTACAATACTGGGATTAACAGATCACATACTGTCAACATGGTGATTTTAAAACATCACTTTTAGAAATGCTCGCAGGAAAATCCCAATTAATAGGAATAGACCTGGTTGTATCTATACTGTACATTAGAGAACTCATATTCCATTAATTTATTTGTTAATTTACTTATATATATTTTCCAAAGAAAGTGAGGAATTTAAATTTCCTGAAGTGGAATCTGAATTTAACATCTTTACTCATGCTGCCAACATTTCTCATGGATTTAAAGATGTGGCAGTTCACACGCAGGTTTCAGAAGTGCTGACCACTTCCTGACTTGCACCATACCGGTGTGCTCAGCTGCAAACACTGCACGCGTGATGAAGTCACAGTACTAGTCACACTGGAAATGGCTTCCACGTTTGTGCTAAACAGTACTGGACAGGTACAAAATCCATTTCAAAAGATTGCTTCAAGTGAGTTGTTAATGCCTGTTGCTACATCTGAAGGAGAATATTGAACTTTCAAAATACTTACAGCAAGTTGGAAGGGAGCTTCTAGAGGCCAAATACACTGTTTCCCAATATATACAAGGCTTTTAAGTATAAAGAGTGTGCTAAGTTCTATTTTCACTTTTCAATAGATACTGATCTTTTCTAGATGATCAAACCGCTAATAAAATAAAATAAAATAAAATAAAATAAAATAAAATAAAATCAGATTATAGTCAGGGACATTGTTTTAAAATGGTATGGAAAACTCTGCCTAAAAATACTTAATGTAAGATGTAAATATAATTTTGAAGACATCATAAAAGCATATGTGCTTTTATCTACGTGT
>JAVSBS010007369.1:38446-51696 GCA_033124195.1 Coracias cyanogaster
TTCCTGCCCTTCTTATAGATGGGTGTCACATTGGCAAGTTTCCAGTCATCTGGGACCTCCCCAGTTGACCAGGATTGACTCCTTTCCTCTGTGCGGAGTCCAAACCCAGAATACTTGCCAAAAACTCAAAGAAGTACAAAAAGGAGATGTAAGGAATAGACATGACTCTTCTGTGCTCTTCCCTTCCCTCAAGTCAGGCTGACAATAGAACCATATGTCTTTCTGAAGTCTTTCCCTACGTATCTCTAGTGGTGACTATCATGTATTCTGTTAATGCTTACTAATCCTATTAAAGTATCATGTCATAAGCCTTAGTTCATACCAATTGTCCATTGACTTATGTGCAAAGAGGCACTTGCTTTGAGAAAGTCCCTTCTCCAGACACTTTTAAGAAAACCAGAGACGGAATGAGAGATTAAATTTAACAGTGATTTAGACTCCCAGGAATTACAGTATGTGTGCTGCCTCACAAAATTAGTCCTGATGCTTCAACTACATTAATTCTGGATTTCCTTGGGCACAACACATTGCATGCAGCGTACCTGTTCTTCAGTAAACTGCCACTCTTCATCATACCTCAGCTACTTAGCCACTGCACAGGTATTTCTTTTTCCTTTGTCACACATAGAAAATGTGTAGCACATGAGCACCACTCTCTTAGCCCCAGTAGAGTCCAGAATATTACAGTAAATTATTCTGGCTGTTATACGGGTTCCCTGACACAAGCATCTAGCTGGTATCTCAGTTTTGGTCAAGAAGCAAAGCAACAGTTTTCAATTAAGTTTATTAAATCATCAACGGTGTTGCCTTTTGAGGGCATTCAGTGGAAAATTGCTTAAGTTTAAGTACCTGTTGTAGGAGTACTGACCTAAATCAACAGGTAGCAGATTCAAATACAAACAAATCATAGCAAACAAAAAAAAAACATATTCTATTTCTTCATATATTAACTAGTTGAGCTGCGGAATTCTTTGTGGCTCCTAAGAGTTTGAAAAGCAACTAAATCCTGGGATATTAAGCATAAGAAACTTAGTAAAATGCTAGGCAGTCTCTCAGCTACAAATTGCCAAAGGCTGAAAGAGAGTCCTGGAGGAAAGTATCCCTACACACTCATTCTTATATTCTTTCCTGCAGAGTAGTCAGAATCAAAGAAAGAATTTTGGACAAAGATTTGCTGTCTTCTGTGAAGACAATTGTTATGTAAGAGAATTTCTCATAATGATTAAAATTTGCATGAGGGGAAAATGTTTAAATCAAGTAAATTGACCCCTTTCCCACCCTTTACTACATTTTATAGTTGTCTGATGTCGCAATGTTCAATTTTCTAGTACAGTTCCTTTAAAATAATAACCATTTTTTTTTAGTAACACTTAGGAACAACGAACTGAAAATCACATGGGATTAATTGTTTCTAGGTTGGTAACGAAATGAGCCTTTTAGGGATACCAGCATCAAGCAGAACTGTTCTATCTGCTACTCTCTGATTAGCTTTCCTTTTCACTGTCTTGTCTGCTCACTTGTTCTTATTGCCGTCAAATAGCCATAAGCAATCTGTATACGTGGGTGCAAGTGAGCAAAATAAGGTATAAAACCATAAGTGACACAATCAGAGAGAAATGTAAAATCATCTCAGAAGAGAAGATGCTGGTAAAAAAAAAGATTCTCATACTGCAATTTTCTTTTGTCTCTTCCATTCATAGTATCCATAGCCAAATCTTGAAACAGGAATAGAATTTACCTCTGTCGGATATCCCCTTCACTTCATTCCTAAATTAGCTCTATTGTTTTATACATTATTCACATAGTTAATTGCAGGCATTTCCAAGACTTAGCTAGATTAGTCACCTGTGTTTGTGTGTCTGATTCATTGCCTTTCTGACAGCTTTCACTTAGATTTTACATAGCAAGACGAAAAACAAAAAAAATAGTATTAGCAAGCATATTCCAGGAACTAAAAATAGGCTAAAGAATGTATTAAGTTACAAGAACACTTCTGTGGAGTTATAGGGTTTCTATAAATTGACATACATAAAGTATGTTTGTCCTTTTGTCTTCTAGAGCATTAACGTGATTAAGCTTTCTAACTGGCATGCTTTTGCACTATTGAATCTGCATGAAACCTCCCAAAATTCTCTTTATGTCTTTCCAAAAAATAATATGAGCTTTTCTAACACTGTCTTTTTTATTGTCTGGAATGTGTTTTCATTTTCTAAGTGCTTTTCAAGGTTGCAATTCATTAACTAAAAAAGTTTTGGTTACAAATACCAATCTCGAAAAGTGAACCCAAGCGAGTAAATGTCCACATATGGCCTGTCTTTTTGAGATCCGAGATCTTTCTAACCAATTTCATTCTAGATACTGGTTTTGAATCCTATAATGTGAACTTCTTCCCTTTGGCAAAGTCAAACCGATAAATGATGTCACTGAAATGAAACTCCAGCATGTGTAAGCATGGAATTTCTATTACTGCCCCCTTTAGCAGAGCCAGGAATGGACACACACAGAGTACATGGAAAGTTGAAGCCATATGTTCTAAATTTTCTCCCATGAGCGGTTCTGTGCATGAAATTTTGTGATTAAAGGCCAAATGGAGAATCCAGGTAAAAACTGGATAAACTGGCCTTTAGCACATGTAATCACCTGTGAGACCTGACAGGGTGGGAAACATCTAGAAAGAAACTGAGAATCCTCACTGCAAGACTGTGCCACACCTTCCTGCTCTTCTGCTAGGCACAGGCACTCTAATCTCAGCTGTCCATGGCCTCCTCCCAAGGATCCTTCACGTTGCAGAGTCAACAGAGAAGAAGTGCAGGTGTACTCCTACCTGCACATAGCTACGCATGCCCAGTTTGCAGTCTAGAATATTCATTTTTGGCAGTGGTAAAAATGGGGTTTCATATACAGGTGATGGGAAGATATCTGGGAAGCAGAAGGCCTTAACCTCCTACAGCTCTTTGAATTGCTGAATTCAGGCTGGAGGCTTGAGCTTTTTTCTTCCTTCCCCAGAAGTACCTATCCAGCCTACTAAGGCAGTAACTGGAGCAGCATTTTGAAGCGTTACGAAAACAAACTACCACTTCCTTCTGGTACTTGGAAACCTTGTTATCACAGACTGAACTCAAATTCAAAAATCTGTTAGAGGAACAAGGAAAGAAAAGTCCCAGCTTGCTAGTAAATATGTTTGCACTGAAGCAAAGTTGAGCTCCACAGCCACTGGGGGAAGAGGAAAGCTTAAAAGAAGTACAGTGCCTTGAGGTCAAACTGAAGAGAACATCCAGCCACTCTCCTAGTACAGTGTTATCTGAAGTCATGAACATGTCCAGTACTTTATAATACTGAACATACTATATATTCTAAAAGAATACTCTAAAACTTAATTCTGTGTATTCAAATGTTTGCTGCACTTTTTCTCTTTGCTTAGTTTTGAAGAACAGCATTAATTGTATTTCAGGAATGAGTTTAGATGTAGCTAATCAGTCCGTTATGCAGCAAGCTTGGCGTTTAAAATCCTGAAGTATGCCAGTCTAATTTTGGCAGTTAATTTTCCTCCTTAGTGCATTTTTATGACTTCTTTTCAAACAAGCTCTCCAGATATACAAGTTCCCCAAATGCTAGTTCCAGTGTAAATTATCAGCCTTTCCACATTTAGGCACAGGAGATCAAGCTTTGCAAAACTGCCCTACATAAAAGAAGGAGAAATAAAACTCTGGGAGCTGTAGAAAAGAAGCGTTTAAATTTTGTGTCTTAGCAGCATATTGGGGTTAAGCAGGAAAATATTTTTGGAAACTTTCTTTAGTTGGAAACAGAAAGAAATTGTCATTTCAGTAATACCTCAGGGAGGAAAGATGAAAGTTTCTTTGAAATAATCCTTTGGAAATTAGAAAATGCTATTTTCAATCTATTCCTTACCATTCTCCAATGTCCATTGAAGACAACTTTGTGCTGTACTCTAAAACTGTTTTCCCTTTTTTAGTGACTAGAAATAAGTCCTGTAGTATAGAGATGATAGAGTTCTGTATGAATTCATCTTGGTAGAAATGGCCATCTTCTTACAGGCATGGGTGGCATGGTCCATATGAGATACAGATGGTTGTAAAAGTATGTCAGATTGGCCATGGAGATCCTTTTTACCCAAAACTATGTTTTCTCATACACTAGTTTATTATTTGAAGCAAACAAACACCTGTGTTTAGAGGAAAGATGACCATTGTTCAATTAGTTCAAATATATATTTTTAATTTATCTTCCACATTTTCTAGATGTCAAGAATAACATACAGATGACATAGTGATTGTATAATAATTCAGCTAAGGTGTAAACTCTCAGAAACCTGTTGTATGGGCTTAGACACTGTATATTTACCACTATCCTGGTACTTACCATGGAATACTATTACTCTGCTGGAAGCACTCAGGATTAAAATAAAACATAAAAATACAGAAACTGTAATACATTGCCCCAAAAAACTGCTTTCAGATTTACATTTTATAATTCCACATAATAAGGTTCATCTGAAACACAGACTGTAAGTACGCTGCTATTTGGAGAACTGACACAAGCATGTATCCAGTGCCTCAACCATCCCAAACTGGAAGTTATTTGTTGAAAACTTTATTTTTAGCTATCTATAATATTGACTTCAGGAGCTTGACACAGTCACACAGAGTCATTTGAAAGCTGTACAGCATCCATCAGCACTGCCCAGGCAGACGACAAACAGGACTTGCAGGAGACCTCTGTCCTCAGTGACAACAGGGTAGCATGAAGGATACCCTCTGGTACTGGGTATCCATCTGTAGGGAAGTGAGGGGAGCCAAGGGCACTCTTACCCATTAGTAACTCACAGACTTGTAAACATACACAGTCAGATGTCAGACTACCCTGTCCAAGCCAAACTGGCCAGACATAAACAAAAATGTAGCAATGTTAGTCAAAAAACCTTCATCGTTTCAGGTTTCTGCAATAGCTTTCAGTGGTTCCTACAATTTCTGTGATTCCTGAGTAAGAATGCTTTTTTAAAAAACGGCAGTTTTTTCTCTGCTGTCTTTGAAGTAAAAGTGATCCAAAATAAGTATCTTCAGATTACCTCAAAGTACTGATCTCTACCACATCAGGCAGCTCTAGGGGCATAGAAAAGCTCAGCAGGTTTCAATGATAAAATGGCTATTCAGTTATCAGCTTTGAATTAGATTATCTCTATGTCCAAGAAAAAATAGGAGGAAAAAAAGACAAGATGTTGCATGGTTGGGTTATAAGTGTAGTGCTGCATTCATTTCTGTACTATTTCTGTATGGGAGAGAGTTTGCTTAGGAATAAAAGTTCTCAAGGTTGGCTGGAATTTCTTCTTGCTCTGAGGGTAAAGTACATGTGTAGTAAAACGGGCTGGGAAAAGAAATAAGTTACTTTGTCCTACTTTGTCCTGTGCTCTCTGAAGACTCATAATGACTCTGAATTTACTGTGTTGATATCATGACATTTCTCAGATTTGTGCTGGGAAGATTTTAATGGAACAAAGCAGTTATGTATCTGCATAAGATCCTCATCTTAATCTAGATTCACTATACCAAATTTTGTACTATAAATGTTGGAAAAAAAATGACAATGTTTTATCATGTTGTTTCATCATTATAAAGTAAGACATCGCCAGGAAGCCGTTGCCCTTACTCTTAGGTGGTATTGGCAAATGTGAAATCAAAAGTGCAGCTGGAGCACTGGAGCAGTGCATAGAACTAGCTTGACATTTAAACATGCTCTGCTGTAATCAGAGCAAGAAGAAGGAGAAATAGCAGCCTAATACTGCTAAATCTGGTAATTTCTATGTTTGTTTGGCCACTACTTTATTATGGTAGGTTTCTTTGTCTCATATCTGAGACAGTCTTCTACCATCTGTACAAGCATGGAGGGCATTCAAAACAGGCAAATATAATTGGGTCAAGAAATCTAAGCCCTAAAGCAGGATTTAGGTCCAAGTCAAAAGGAAGTTTGGCAGCATTCTGCCACCATGAGGCCACTGCATTTTTTAATTGTAGTAAAACTACCAACAGTTTATTATTGTACTGATTAGAATTTTAATGTCTGTTGCATACATACAGATATACCAGACAAAGCATCATATTCCTCAGAATCTTTGTCAAATATGTATATTTTCATTAAGCAGAGAAAATTGAAATAAGCTAAGGAGAATCCATCTAATTCTACAATCTACAGTTTAGAGGGGAGCAAGGTTGTGAGGGCCTAAGAAAGAGAGCAGGACCTAGCTTGCTCGAAAAGACAGTTCAGGCAGGTCAACACCAGCAGGTTGTTTATTTTGTAGGCTTTGAAGACTGTCACAGCCTTTGCAGTGTCTACAATGACAAAGTTAACTCCTATTCTTCCCATGCAAGGATCATCTTGTTGAGTGCGCATCTCATGGTTTTTGCTCCCTATGCATTTTTTTCCCCGTGTAGAGTGTGAGTCATCTGTTACATGATTCAGACCACTTCTGTAAAGAAAGCAGGAGCAGTATCCAATGTTGTTTGCAATACTCTGGTTGATCAACTGTTCCTAATTTCCCCAAATTGTTCCTTTTTCTAGCCCCTTTTTCCTTTGTTCTGTAATTAGGCCCACATGTTCCTATTTTTAACTCTAGTCCTCAGGCCCAAAATATGTTTTTGATTGCAGATTCTGCCCTTCTTTGAACTTTTACCTCCCTGACTCAGCTGCTGAGTATCTGAGCACTGAAATATCCTGATGCCATTCAGTGGCTTTGCCACACTCACTCTCTGTGAGCCAAATTCACCGTGTTTGTGCTTTGACCACCTTAGCACCCCTAGCGTAGCCAGCAGGAGAGAAAGACAATGTACATGGGAGGGTGGATGAGACTGCAGGCCACTGTATCAAACAGGCCATCATTTTCATCTCCTCAGAGGTTATCACAGGGCTGATGTGAGCCAGGGCATTCTCAGGAAGAACAGAGGTTCAGCTCTTTTAAGTCCTCTGACTCTACGTAGCATGCAAAAGTGTTTTTGCTAGTATTTTGCTATGTGTAGCCATGAAAAGTGACTTTGAAAACAAACGGAGCTATTAGAGAATAGCTTTGCAAAAAAAGAAGCCCCACCTCACAGAAATAAGATGAGGATAACTGAAAAGGGGAAACAGAAAGGAATTGCAGCAAAGGTGAAAGAATAAAGAAAAAGGGAGGTAAAAAGAGAAAGTGGAGAAGAGTACAATGAGGGGAAAAGATGAAAGTACAGAGGGTTAGCAGCACTACAGCAAGCAGAGTACAAGCAAGGAGATACTGGGAAGTGAAAGTAAAAAGGAAAAAAGAGACAATGGTTGAAAATGAGAGAAAAAAAATCAAGGTGAAATGGGTACAAAGTGAGAGAAAGAAACCACTCTGCATCTTTCCTTTGAAGTGGACAAGACGCCTGAAAGATTTTTCAGGCTGCTCACAAGGCTGTTCCACCAACACTGCTAGCAGCACCCTCGCAGACTTTGATACTCCTCCAGGAGATGGTGTCCCAGCCATGATCACAGATTGGATGTGTCCTTGTGCTGGGACTTCTGGCTCCAGAGCAACTGATTTAGGAACCACCAAGAATGGGATTGCATGTGAAGGATCTAATGACATGATCAGAAGTAGGAAAACTGGAAAAAAAAAAGGAAAACTGAAAAAGAAAAAAAAAGAGGAAAGCAGAAAAGGAAACCCACAAGACACTTAATTCAGTCTCAGAAGCTGCATGGTCCTGTGTTTAGCATTACTCATCAGTCTGTGGGAGGAGTGCTGAAGTTATATTTTTGTCTAAGAGGTTATTGGCTGGGGATACTGCCACTCCTGTGAGGAGGCTGTGCATGTGGGGAGTGTGGAGTGTGGGCTTGGGCCCATCCCATTCCAATCCTGCTGCTCATCCAACTGCTGTGATCTTCCTCGTAAACAAGCTGACTATTTGTTTGGGTTGTTGTTTTTTTTTTCCACTCTGGCTTGCTTCCAGAACCTCATCTTTCAACATAGCAGGAAGGATAACAGACACCTTAAATATATGCATTTTTTCCAGTTAGCATGGTGTTTTCTCCTATTTATTTTTCATAGAAGGAATACAAAAAAAAAATTTCCAATTGCTTTTTTGTTTTTCTTTTCATTAGTCACTACGTCATTGCCTATCTATAGCTGTCCATTACAGTGTTATTACTTGTCTCCAGCACGGTATAACTAGTCTCTGTTTAACTGGTTCCTACTTTTGTTTCTACTTAAAACATTTCCAGTAACCTGAGGGATGTCTGCATTTGATTGTGGGTATCATACCTGTATTACAAAACTTACTAATGAAAGACCACATAAAAAGAGTCACTTTTGTCTCATCTTGTGGTAGTGTTTTGTGAGCAGTATCCTCAATGCTGACTTTCTAAAACGAGACAGAATATTTGTCACAAGTACATGACAAACAGAAAGAACTCTGATACATTTTTCTTTGAAAGACTGTTTATTAAAGATTGTCTATAGCACGTACCCTTAGATGTAGCAAGTCAGGTATATGTTTGAAGATTCTTTTAGAAAAAAAAAATTACACTAGAAAATAATTAAAATTGTACAAATTCACTAAAAAACAAACTGGTAGTGAGGTATTTCAAGCCTAGAGAAACCACAAGAATATAGTACCAGAGGGCATTTTCCATATATATAATATACACATTTAGATTCTCTACATGGGAAGAAAAGTGTTTGCTTAAGGCAAGCTGCAAGATATTTTTTGCAATTGTTTAATAGGATAAAACTGTGTTTAATATGGCACCATTTCCATCTTTGCGTTTCTGAAGTCAGGTTAAGATCATATTGTACTAATGTAACAAGCTGACCAAAGACGACAATGCATTTGTGTCACGCATCTTTGCATCATAGCGCAGCATTACCATGTCATGAAACCTAAAATACAACTGAGGCTAATCTGAATTAAAGTAGTATCAAATTTTTGTAAGAATTATAGAAAGATGCAGGTATTACTCTGCCACCGGTGATGGACTGAGATCAAATCAAAGAGGATCTCAACTAGGGAAATAAGAATTTCAAAGAGACACATGGCTAATAGTTGTACAGTTTCCAGTGTATCTTAGTAATCATTTTGTCATTTGATGTTTAGAGTTACTACCAAGGATTGGTGTGCAGGGCAAGGTCACTGCTAACTCTTGTGTACCACATCAGGGGGTGCAGAAACTGAAAGGCCACATCTGCGGGGAGGTGTGACCAGGACAGGTGACCCTAAACTGACTGAGCAACAAGGTATTACAGCCCATATATGTCATATTCAGTATAAAACTGAGGGATCACGACAGTCTCGATCCTTCCCATCAGCGCTTCCACTGGCCTTCCCTTCCTGTCTGCCTTCGGAATCCTTCTGCTGGCCTTCACTTCCCATGGGAGCCTTCTTCCATTCTTGGACCTTCTTGTGCCTTTGATCCTGATTTGTGTGTTTCTGAACCTAGCTCATGAACCCAGTTCCTGTCATCTGCTGAGCCCAGTGCCAGTGCCTGCTACAGCCTCAGTGGTGACGGTGATGTAATTTACATCAGGGAGAGGTTGGGTTCGATACTGGTTTTATATATATCCCATTTTATTATTATTATCTTCATTAAAGCTGTTTTAGTTTTCTTTCTAAACCGGAAACCTCTCTCTTATTCCCTTCCTCTCCCATTTGTGAGGGGAGGGAGACATATATCTCTCTCCTTATCCTCTTTCTCTTCCTATATTTGGTGGGGAGAAGAGGGGTTAACAGAGAACGTCTGTTGTAGGTCTGGTGGATTGAACATAAACCTCAACACACACCCACCTAACTTGGTGCCATCTGCCTTGTGAGGTAGGAAAACTCCATTATTTAAAAAGTCCCATTTCCCTGTCTATAAATCCAAGGTCAAAAAGAGAGAGTAATAATATATCTGTACAATGCCATTGAAAAAGAGAAAAAAGAGATGGTAGTGCAATGGTTTGCTCAAACTATACAGGTATTATCCCCCAAAGAAGTCATTGCTTAAAAGTTTTAAGCCTGTCTTTTGTTCTGATACTTGGTTTTTTATTTGTTTCCTAATAAGCTTGTTCTAGTATGGTGAAGAAACAGGCCTATGTATGAAACACTAAATGCAATCATCCACCAATTCATCACTGATTGTGAAAGATTGAACAAATAGAGAATAAGATTCTAAGTGAAGAAAAACTAGCAGCATAGAAATGTCGTTGAAAAACCTTCCCTTTCTATTGAAAAGGGAGTTCTTGAGAAGACAGAACTAAACTCTTCTCAAGGTGCACAGTGAAAGGGTAAGAGGCAATAGTCAGGACTTGCAATGCAGGAAGTCCTAGCTGGATGTAAGGACAGGCTATTTCACTATGAGGGTGGCCAAACACTGGCACAAGTGTCCAGGGAGGCTGTGGAGTCTCTATCCCCAGAGATTTTTGAAATTCAACTGGACAAAGCCCTGCATAAGCCTGCAATTAGCCTTACTTTAGCTGGAGTTTTAACTATAGAGCCTCCAAAGATCCCTTCCAACCTCATTTTTTCTACAGTTTTATGATTCTGGAACATCTCACTAAAATCAGTTCATGAAGAATTCAAAGTAGCAGTAGGTATAGGTTAAATCTCGGGCTACTAGGTGCAATTTCCTTGCACTCCAGCAGTGCTGTGTAATTGAGAGAGGGCAAGAAAGGTTAATATTTCATTGCCAGAAGCTGGCATTGTATAAAGAATGGTGAAAGCGTATCATTACTTCAGTTTCCCTAAATGAGCTGTTGGCATATGCAATTGCCCACTTCTAAAAACAGATGTATTTCGTGGGCACAATTTAACATCTATCTTACTCCACAGTCGCATGTAATATTCTCATGGTCATGCTGCCACTGAAAAAACCTTTAATGCCAGTGGTCTGATGCTGAAATACAAGATGGCTATCACAGAGGGCCAGAGTCCTTCCCCACCCAGTTCAGGAGGGAGCCGCTTTCCAGTGACAGTTGTGCTCTGCAGGGGCCCTCATATTTCCACCTCAGCTTATGGGGACTACTGAGCATTTGCTTCACAGATGGCCTGCACATGCATGACAAATCTAATGTATTCTGGGCATACTGTGCACATGCAGCAGCCATTTGTCCTGGACTTCTGGGTGTCAGGCAGCCTGGTTCAGCTATTGCCCCAGCTGGCCTGCCTGCCATCTGGAAAGCCCCTGACACACAGCTAGACTCTTTTCCCTTGCCCCCTACTCCTTCCCTCCCCATCCTCTTTCGGTTAGCTGTATGCCGAGGCAACATTGGAGGGGTGAGCTCTTCAATTCTAGAACATGAAGAGCCTGTGATCTCAGCACGCCCGGGAGCTGGGTGAGGTTAAGGAAACAAGCTCCATGCACCAAGGTACAGCTATATAAAGGCTGGGCAAAGTTCCCTCCTGCACCACTGATTAAAATAAGCAGTAGACTGCTAGAACAGGTGTTTGTGTTTTTTATTCAAGTGCGCTGTGGCTCGACTGTAAGCGGACGGCTGTTTCTTGAAGAGCGGTGTTTTTCCAAAGGAAGGAGCATAAACTGGTATGGGTAAACAGTCCATTTTAAATTAATTTTTCTTTACAGCAAATAAATGATCCTAGTCACGTCATATCATGAGCTTTTTTTTATCTTTGTGCACTAAGCAAAGCCCAAGCTTGGATCTCCACAGTTCTTGACCCTCAGGCTAACAGTGTTACTCTATGATTATACTATTTAATGTAAAATATTGATGACTGAATAAAGGTTCATTATCAAACCAAGGTCTATGCTGTCTTCTGTCAGCATGTACCCTGGCAAAGATCCCGGAGTCAATATGAATTTTGTACAATTACATCCAAAAGCCACTAAATCCAAACATGTGGTGCCTTCTCAGCTTTTCTGTTGAAATGAAGAGACAGAGATAGGGGTTACATTTCAAGTCCCAAAATTGCAGGATAAACAAAGCAGGAATCCTCTGATTGATTGTTCCATTTCTGGGGTCCTCTGGCAGCAAGCATAATTTATAGTGTCCTCTGAACTCATCAATGGAAAATGGGCATGTCTGCCATCTACACTGTTATTCCAGTTCTTTTGAGATCACTAGCCACCATTAGGAATCTGGAATAAATATGTACCTAGGAGAAGAAGTAAGAAAAATGACTTACCAAATCCTGACTGTTACTTGGAAACTTTTGCACATGTACAGAGAATACTGCAAAGTGATCACGGGGTTTTTTTAACAGATTTTGAAAGTGAAGAAAGCACTTGAGTCACCACCAAGAAAAGAAAAACAACCCAAGAGGAAATGACCACCTACAAATGATGAGGAGCCAAACACCTGCCTTTAATTGAGTGCCTAGAGAAAACTCTATATGGCCACTCTTTAATTTGTAATGAGTTCTGATTTGCTTTGACACAAACTATGTGAACTGCCATGTGTGTTGTTTACAGTAAGAAGGGAATTCTTATGCTGGAGCATGTCATGTATCTGTGCGGACTTGAAGCGTGGTCCAAAATGTGAAAATGAAAATAAAATCATGCCTAGCTGAACACAAAATGTGAAAATGTGTAGCACAGGGTACAGTGGACAGGTATACTAATCCTACTGATTGAAGAGTAACAGTGTAAAGTGCCTTTGTCAAAAAACTGTTCATTCCATCTTTCTCCTTCTTCCTGAAGCTAATGAGGAAGAAGATAGCAATTTTATGATCTAATATGAAGAAATACATTACTTACTTGCCTGCTTGGAATTAAAGCAAATATAGGTGCAAGAATAGACAAGGTCAACTTTTGTCCTGACTTTTTTTTTTTTTTTACTAAGGCAACCTCCCTTCATCATTTCCTACATCATTGTATTTCTGATGCTTTCTCGTGAAGAGTTTAAATATATCGCAGCCAAGATCCTATTTCTACCTTTCTATCACTGCTGGAAATATTACTGCCCTTCAATCCTACTGAATTAGACAAAAAAGCTGTCGTCTGTGACTGCTTTCTCCATCACCCCACACATCCAGCTCTTCTCTACTCTCCTCTCAAGTTATTTCCAAGATGTTGTTTCACTGCCCAAACAGCTTTTCTCTCTTCCCTCATCTCTCCTCATCACAGCCTTTTCTTGAATGCATGAGTGCACATGCACTTTCTGCTAAAATCATCTTCATAGATGCTCAAGCTGTCAAACCTGCCTCCCCAGGCCTTCATTGCCTTCCCCTTCACTAACTAATCTGCTCAGGCTCTTACTGAAAGCCAGGAAGTCCTCTCAGCTCTGCCTTCCTGCCCTG
>JAVSBS010007369.1:51796-67110 GCA_033124195.1 Coracias cyanogaster
CAGCTCTGCCTTCCTGCCCTGCTCCCACATTCTCCCCTTGCCAGCCATGAGAACTGCTGTTTTAGCTGCCTCTCACACCAACTCACCTATTGCCATTACTACTGTGCTCCTACACAAGGAATAACATTTTTATACTACTGTACAAAAACCCATGTTCTTGTTCTCCTCTAAAGGGACTAAATAGTAGCTTGAGGAATACTGCCAGCATCTGGTCTATTAACTAAGTAATTTGCTGTGGTTTGAAGAGTACACCACTATTTAAGACAGCACCATCACATAATTCAGACAGTGAACATACTAATTTGAATTAACACTATTACTTCACTCATAGGTCTTCTCCAGTCCTTCTTTCTGCTATTGCTACACATTTGGCATGTTGATCTTGAAAATATTTTCCTTCTACTTTGCTGTTGTAGTTATTGTTATGCAGTATCTGCCATAGGTAACTCGAGGCAAATAAGAGAGATGCAATTCCAGAGAGAGAAACCCACATCTCTAGCTTGGAGATGAAACTTACCATCAGTTAATTGACTTTAGGCCAGCTATGGTTTTATTTCCATTGCAGTTTATTTTGTAAATCCAAAATCCCTGAAAGACTACAAGCTTTGATTTGAAACAAGGACTTTTAAAACCAGACAATTATGTTACTGTATCATAATTTATGCTTACAGCTGTGTGTTAAATTGCTTTGGACTTAGTTCAGAGGATAAGTAATGTCAGCTCTTCATGGTACATTTTGCCTTCCATAAGAAAGGTCTTGGCTAAATGCTGTCATGACATTTCTGGTCTAAAACTACTCTTCCTTCAAATCAGAATCCATCAGATCATAGTTGTATGGGTTCAGGACGAGGAACAAAAGTAGCCCTAGTTATGTGTCATTTTAGATCTCTAACAGTCACCAGATGACTCACTAGCATGTTGATGTTGCTGTTAACAAATAAAGCCCTCAATCTTTCAACTACATTTGTTTGGGAAGATCCCCAGGATTGTACAAAGTTGCACTGAAGCTGGATAAGTTATTCTTAGTATATATTTAGGTGTAAATTAAAGTGTAGTTCATTTAAGGCTAAGGTTTGAGTGCATTTCCATACGAAGCAAGAAATATGAGCTTAGGATTTTAGAGTGCTTTGTATTTGCAAGCTAGTCTCATAAAGGTAATTAGTTTGCAAGAGATCTCCAGTGTGCTTGATATGAGAGACAAACAGGTCTTTCATCATGCTCATTATACAAGAGTAATCTTTATATCAAGTACCAACTGATAACATTAATAGCTATGATAAAACACAGTATAATGAGAAGTGCCTTCCAACAAACTACAGTAAATCATGCAAAGCAATTGACTTAAAAGAGCTATTCCAAATCCTTTCATTATACTTTTACAAAGCAACATCATCGCATGTTGGATTTTGTAGTAACTGTAGAGCGCAGGAGGCCTTGAGAAGGAGGAAAATCAGGCTTTGCATTTTACTAGATGAAGACTGCTTAATCTTTCAGAACTTCCCAGCCATGGGCAGAGATATTATTTTACAATTACTATTGTATGAGAACAAATGCAAAGGCTTTTAGATAGACCTCTGTGTATCAGTGATGCCAGACACAATTTTCTTCTCATCTTACAGCATTAGAAGATGATGTAAAATAGGCTGTAAGTGATCTTGAATTTTCTCAACATATTAGAAGGTAATTTTATTTTAAAAGAAAGCATTATTTTAAAAACAAAGGATAGATTCTTAAGAGTTACATGCAAGGCTGGTTTAATTGATAGAAAAAATATTTCAGTTGATTTTTAGTTTGATTGTTTATTTGACTTTTTAAAATAAAACACCCATTTCTGCTGCTGCTACTTTAGCTTCAGGAGAATGGTCTCCAACAACTTTTTCTAAGAGTAAAATTGAATAGAAAAGAGTTTGTAGGCTCTGGAGTAAGAGCAGAATTATAAAGGAGAGAGCTTGTAGGACAGGCCTATGATTACAGTTTTTCCATTTTTGTTTCCATGAGATAGTCATGAAAAAGGAAAATGCTTTCCAAATGCATTCCATACACTGAAAAAATAGTGAAATGGGTTTGGGGCAGATGAGTTTCACTGATTCAAAGCTCAGTGAACTCAAGTGAGAGACTGCTGCTGACTTAGGCAGAATTATTATTGTTATCATTTTTTTAGATTAATTTCACATTTCATTTTTTAATTATTTAAATTTTCTTAACTCTAAGACATATTTTAAATCAAAATAAATACACTAAATCCCATAATATTGCCATTACTTTTGTATTTTTATTTGCCACTATAGGCTTTGGGTATATCTTGGTGTCAAGATAGGTTATTGTTGTTTATTCTGAATCTCCTGAAAGCAGAAAGGATTGGTAAAAAGGTATGTACTTTTCTCCAGCTTCCACAGTGGTGAGTTTTGTTGTACTAGATCCTTTTGTTAATGTTCCCTCTGTGTTATTTTTAATTCCCTGTGACACAAATATATGGTCCAGATGATCTTCCAAAGACAGAACACTTTCCTACCTTTCAACTACTGAAAAGAGGTATTAATACACAGAAGGAGGAATATACAATGATGAAAGACCCTTAAAGTAAGACTTTTCAGCAGAATAATCATAGGAATGACTGAGACAACAAGGAGTCCTGAGATTTCTCCAGCACATGCATTTCAGCTACTGTAAGTCCAACCTCTTGATTAGTTTCCTAGGAATATTCTGACAACACACATGTTACAGTCTGGCCCTTGAGGGCACTGTTAGCCCTGACTGTCCCTGTCCAGTCCCCTGGGACTCCACCTGCCCTGCCCGTGGACAAGAACCCCATCTCTGTCACTTGGGGCCATCAGCCCCTGCCCCAGCAACACCACAGAAGGGACAGTCTCCGGCTTCCCACAGCCCTGCCCTGCCCAGCCATGGGCCAAGCTGAGTTGGGTGGTCAGAAATGTGATGCAGTAGTGGCAAGAGCAATAAGACAGTAATACTACTAGCTTTCCCAGCCCACTCTGTTTGTGAAATTCCATACACTACACCAAGCAAGTTTTCTCTGCCAGTGTTCCCAGGCCATCCATGGGAAGCAACGCAATCAAAAGGAAAAATATTTTCTGCAATAGTGAAGCTGACATGGTTCCATGAAAAGTAGGGCACCTCTGATAACTTTATCTCTTCTTGGAATTAGGCGATATCTAATAAGGCAGGTTAGCATCTTGAGAAATTAATGTTAATCAAAGTAGTTTTTCTAAAACAGTTATCACTGTTTCCAATGCAGTTTCACATAGCAGAAAATAGATTCTGCTCATTATTTAGTTTGTTTTATGATTAGTTTTAGATAGATTTTTTTGGTCCCTATTTAATTTTCTCACTGAGAGGCTTTCTGAATAATTCTCATCTTCCCTGCAATTTAAAACACTCTCTCTTTCAGAGATTAGATTACCACCAAGTGACCCCTCTTTGTCAGAGCCACCTGCCTGATAGAGTGGTTTCTTGCTACCAGGACTGGTAGCAAGGCAGAAGTTACAAAGCAAAGCACTTACTGGGCCTGAATGCCTAACCCTCTGCAGTTTCCATAAAGGCTGTAAATCATCTAGGCTTTCAGTGTTCCCAATTCTGGTTGCTCTCACTGCCCTTCAGAAGGCACTAATCCAAGATGTAACCAAACAGCAGGGATTCTCAGACTTGAAACACAAAGTGACTTCTTTTAAGAGCTAGATTAGCTGCATCTAGAAAATACCTTTTACTGCCACAAAGTACACAAGTTAATGCTTGTGTATTTACTCAACTTCTTTCAATGAATTGAAATCAGACAAGAGAGTGAACGATGACAGGTTTAGTAACCAACAATCATTATTAACTTTTTAAATTTTTCCTCATTGTAAAACAAATACTCCTTCAGCTTTTTAGCATGAAAGTTTGTTTTTTTCTGACTTACCAGCTTCATATATATCCTTTGGGCTTCCATCACAGATAGCAAATTCAAAGCCAAAAGTGGATGCTATCAACCCAAGAATTATGCAAATTATTCTGCACCTTCTTGAAATAATCAAATCACAATCAGAAGTGATGCTTAATTAGACCTACTTTCACTCCACTAGAGTCATTTATTTACACTTCACTAGCAGGCAGTAAAACCTGGAATGTATATAGAGCATAAAGGTTTTGCTAAAACTTCTGTAAAACATGCAAACTTTCCAGAAAACTATATTCTAACACATCCAGTTCCTCTAAGTCTTGAGCTATTGAAATTTATGTTTAATCAACATAGCAGTATCTCCAGTGTTGCAAAGACCTTGGTTGGGTTTTTTTAATGCTCTATATTGTAAGTTTTGCAATTTTTCTTTTTAAATTTGTATCTCTAAAAACAATGTATGTCCTGGAACATCAAGAATGAAAAAAGAAAAGTTTCCAAACCCTTATAATTATAAAGTGAAGATGAAAAACACAGTAAGAATGTCTTAATACATTAGAAAAAAAAAAAATGAGAAATTAGAACAAGATTGTGAATTTTTTTTATAAAGAATAATGATTTCAAAGAAGAAAGAAAGTAGATTTATGTGTTTAAAAATCTGGTAAGACATTGACATGGCTTACCTATTTCCTTTTCAGAGTAAATCTTTTCAGCTGGTGGAGTAAAAAAAACTGGTCCTTATATCATTAACTCTATCAGGAGTGGCATCCGTGTAAGTTTAATCAGAATCATGCCTCCTGGAATGGGAGTGCTGCATTTCAGTACTGATTCAGTTGCCAAAACACAGGTGTTTAGGGACATTTGAGATGCCCTGGGGATCCCACCTGGCCTCTAACTGCTGATCCAGAAGAACAAAAGTTCCCCACAGGACCTGTGCCAGTGCTGCCAACCCTGCATGGATGTTACAGCTGCTCCAAGGCATTTCCAGCGATACAGCATGCTTGTGCTTAGGCAACAGAATCCTGCTGCTTTTGACTGCTTCTGCACAGCATCAAGCCTTCCAAGTTGCTGGTGTAACCAGCAAGTAAGAGTGGGGTAGCTTTTAGCTTTTCTGCCTTTTGGGCCTTGAGGTCTTCTTTATGCAGATCACCTGCCTGTTCAGCTCCAAGTGAAAAGGTCTCCATGACCTTGAATGGTGAAAAGAATGAATAGATCTTTAAAAAAAAGAAATGTGAGAGCCAACAAAAGATTTTTAGTGTGATATATGCTGCATAGATCCTTGTTTGAAAAGGTTCACATGAGGAAGAAACATGTAAATATTTATTGGTGAAGAAGGAAGCTGGTTAAGAAACTTAACTCCCCACCCTTAAATAAAAGTCGGAAAAACACAGCTGACCTGTCTTAAAAGAGAAAAACAGCTCAATTTTATTGACATTTCTAAAAGCTTTTCATGAAATTCTCTAGGAAAGCACAGAAACACAAGCCTTGCACAGAGACTGCATGTACTCAGAAACTGAGGCAGGTACTCCTAAAGGGTTGGGGTTTTTTTCATTTTGAGTGTCATTAACTGGTATGTGAATTAAAACAGCGATGTGCATATAGCTTCCAGATGTTTTAGTCTCCAGGTTTACATGGTTTTCTGGGGACCAGCTACTTCTGTGGGAATAGAAAGCTTGGAAGGAGGAATAACTGCATAGAAATCCACAGGGGAAAAGAAGGAAAAAAACAAGAAATAAGAAGATAAGAATATTTGGAGCTGGAAGTGGCAGTGAGAGGAAAGACTTCCAAAACTTAGAGAGGTAAAGCCAGAGAAATTACTCAATCCTTAGGCTGCTCTGGAAGGCATAAAGCAAACCAGAGCAAAACTCCCCTCTCAGTCATGAGATGCCCAGTGCCACACAACTGCGCTGAGAAAATGTGCTAATGAATTGAATGCAGTAAAAGGAGACAAGGTTAATACATAGTAAAATGTACCTGTTGAAAAGTACTCTAGTTATAACTATGAAAGCGCCTTACAGAGTAATAACTGTTTAGTAGAAAACTTAAAATAAAAATAATGGAGGTTTAATAGTACTAATCATGTCATTGTTATTAAAGGTTTTAGCATGTTTTAAATTGAAAGCTTAAACTCCTTAGCACTGAACAAATTATTTGGCCAATGCAGCAAATATGTGCCTAACGTTTTCTGGCTACTTTACATTAGTTTGACATTGTAAGGGACGATGGCTCAGTCCCCTACATATCCATTGCATGCAACACAGTGGTTTTACCTTGGACTAAATTTAGTCTGGGTTGCTGAACAGACCACCCCCATCATGTCAGAATCTGCCCAAAGCATGCATTGTTGCTCTAGGTTGCTGTCTCCATTAGGAAGTGGAATGCATTTGTTGTGCAACTGGAATGGACAATCTGCCTTAGGCGCCTCTGAAATGAAACTTGTTAACAGGTACTGAAACCACCCTGAGAACAGAAACAAAGTGCAGCAAGTGGGGACGAACAGGGGAGTTTGATTCGAAGATGTACTATTGCTCTGAACCAAAACAGAGCTGTCGAAAACGCTTCGCTCCTTTTCTTTGCTACTTAAAGTCTGAGTGTGATCCAATTTAGATTATAAAAGAACCATGCAACTTAGAATAGTTTAATGTACTCGGGATAATGCTTGCATCTTGTTGCCTTTTGAGCTGGGCAGGACTTCATGGAACTCTGGTCTTCCACTGGTTACGGGTACAAACCAGACATGGAGCCTGCTGTGGAAATAAAGATGTGATGGTAAACCAACAGAAGTGAAAGCCATGAGGTGACAGATACTTCATTAAAGGGGCTGGGTGAGAAGCTGGGATGTGGCAAAACCGTTCTTGCTGGACTGATTCTGGTTCTCATGTATGTGTCCTAACTTCTCCCTTCCACTAGGAGAGAAAATAATAAATATGGAACAGGTATGAGCAGGGTAGAAGAGAAAACTTCCATTCTGTTGAAAAATACTGATGTAGGAGAAAAATTTTGATTGAAAGTGTTACATTTCATTATAAAATCAAATTTAAGCTTTGAAAAAGAAATAAAAACAAGATGCTGGCAGCCATAAAGAAAATATCAACAGTTTAAATCTGTCAAAACCATGAAAAAAAAATTTGTTCTCTGCTGAAAATCTTTGTTTTTTTCAAATAAATTTTTATTATGCTTTTAAAAAGAAAGCACATGTTCACAGGGTCTGGGTGTGTTCTGTGAAAACTCACAAATTTCTGGAGAGATGGAGGTGTGGGAATCCAAAACCAGAAAGATGTGCTGATAAATCTTGAGAATTTTCTCTGTAACCTATGTAAATATTATCTTATACAGTTTTGTGACTACATTATATGCTTTTGATACATTTCTTTTCCCCAAAAGAGTTTAAGGAAGTAATGTCTGAGTCAGATTAAACATCAGGAGTTATTCTTTGGTTGTGAACAGCCTCTTGCACGGGCAACAGATTTGTTTGCAACCCACTGCAATGACTGGAAATTTGGAGGGTAAATTTGAGCAAGATATATGCTTATGTCTGTTTCAATTTAAATTTAAAGACATATTTCTGTGCTTGTTCTTAGCCAGTACTGTGACGCTAACTCATTCTCCTGTCTACAAATGTCAGGAGTTACTTGATATATTGGGATATTTGTGATGTTCATCTTTAAAGAGTTGGATTCCAGCACTCTCGCAGTACCCCAAGCAGTTTCACGGCTTCATAGGTGCTGCTGCTTCAGCAGATGTCAGGAAGCCTTGTGCTTGTCAGGTACCATATGGAGGTTCCCAGAAGAGGCTGAGCACTCTCAACTTTATTGCCTTCCCAGAGTTTCAGGTCACAGAGGACCATGCAAAACTGAACCTTGTGGCAGATTTAATAATGATTTTTTTTTTTTAATTATAGAGCCAAAAGGAGTAGCAACACATGTGCTGGCTTCAATATTTCCATTTCAATCCAGCCCAGCTTCTGAGGATGTTAAGACTGCGGCCTCTTTTGGACTTTAGAATTAAAAAGAGTATCTGAATAAAGCTTCCTTTTATTTGAGAAGGGAAACATTCTTTTGAAACTGTCTCAAATATCATACTTGGCTGCCAGCACATTTTGGGAAAGACAGGTGAGAAGTGAAGCACATTCCTTCCATTATGCCTTTTGCCACAGTGTCCAGCTTTATCATCTGGACAACTACGTGTCTTTTAAAAAAACTCAAATAGCATTATAGTTTTGACTTAAACCAAGAGAGGAAAAAAATGTATTTTAATCTTACTACATTAAAACTTTATCTCTGCTTCATTTTGGTAGGACTAGAATAGCATTTAAGGAAAGCAGCAGATATTTTATCACTATATGAGGCCTTATTTTTTCTTAGACCATAGGATGACTCTTAACACACCACAATTTCAGTACAAGAGGGTTAGAGCTGAGAGCAATTCATGGGGTCAGTTGAAGATTGTTTCAAGTGTAAATAATTCCTTTAAGTTTGTGAGTTACTTTCAACAGGGTTTTGCACATCGAAGAACCTATTTCCTCTTACTATTAAAAGTATTAGATGGATACATGAAAAACCTCTGCATTGGAACATGCTTTGGAACAATCTGGGCATATAGTACTCTTTCTTAATTGTTTACATCAGTATCCTATATTGAGTGCTCAGGTACTGTAGTAATAGGTGATTCCTAAAATAGCAGTAAACCACTGTGCTCAAGCCATATTGCATGCCATCGTAACTGCTGCATACACTTGCTCTGATTTGCTTTTCATACATTTAACTGATACTTTTTTCTTTGACAGTTATACATGGTTTTTAATAACTACCTAAATGAACACAGTCTCTATATGAAGTATCTTGTGCACAAAATGCATGAGAGTCAAGCCTGCATTTGGAGGAGTCTTACAGTCATACAGAATTTCATGACCGTGCTGAAGATAGAGAGGGCCTTTAAGAGCAGTGCGATCACTTCTACTATTCTACTTCATATGTTTTGGGGTGGTTTTTTTTTTTTACAGTACTCTAGCTTTCACTATCACATGTAAGTATTTTCATAGTCCTGTGCATGCTTCAGTTACCCTGCTTATGGTGCTCATGCTGTTTATGGTGCTCTGTGTCACAGCAGGGATTAACTGGCACTTCAGGAGGGTGCTCATGTAAGGGAAGCAGACACAGGATCGTTATATGCTGGTTGAAAAATGCCTACATTGCATGCCAGCTGTTCCTCTGGCTTTGTAAAGAGCTTATACTCATCTTAAACCTCACTTAAGCCCTACTTTGATTTTTATGCCTACATCTCCAACTAGTGCAAATTGACAGTGACGTCTCTGTACAATGGCTGCAGAGCTGGTCACTTGATCTGAGAAATGCTAATACTTGTATAAGAAACTGACTTTAAATAATGTTTGGGAAAGAAATATAATAACCTTTGGGACACTGAAGTTAAGAACCGTTGTTATCATAGCTTTCTTTCAAAGCAGCCTTGTTGAACACAACACAGATAGCCTCCTTCCCTCTTACTTTTGCTAGTTCCCCCTTCACTTACATTTGCTGTTCTCCTGCTTACATTACAGACTCCTTCCAGAGATATTAAGTTCCTGACTGCATTCTTTTCGATTCCCAGCTCGTAACACCAGAAGACTCATCTTTTCTAGGAAAACTTCTTCTTGAATAAAAAATGAGTCTATGGTGTGGCATATCTGCTGCTTTTATAGACCTACCCTTGAAAGTTGTTCCTGCTTTTCTTGCAAAACCAAGACCTTGAACTGGAAAAACTCCTGTGTTGTACTTGACAAGGGGGTCAACATGACACAGGTAGGATTGCTAATTATAGTTTTCATAGTAAAATCCAGTTACTGAATGGCAGTATCCTTTATCATTCATTTTCAAGACAAATACTAACAATTTTAAAGCTATAGCTGTGCTAAGCACATGCTGCCTTTTCACAAGCTCTCCTCTCCCACTCACACCAGAAGAACTAATTGTAGATGAAGGGGATGAGAGGCTTATGAGAGGCTGAGGCTATTAGGTTGCTTTCATTTGGCTGGGTTTTTATATCAATTTACACCTATTCAGAAAAGCAATTGGACATATACTTAGGGCTTGCCTTTTCTTGAATCAGAACTTTAAAAATGTAATGTTCTTTTAATCCATAATCACCTGTGTCTTCTTTAACTAAACTTTACCAAAGTTCTGTGAGACAGTTTGGAGGATCAGACCCTGGGCCTGTAGGATTTCTCCTGACTGTTGACAGATATTCTTGGTTGTAGTAATAATATCTCCAGGAATTTTCAAACCTCTATCTTCTTAGGTCTGTCAACAAGTAGCTTGTGCACAAAAGCCCTTTGGCACATGCAAAGTTGTAACAAAATAGGGCATTTGAATGCCTGACTTTCAGTTACGCCTGTGTATGCAGCTGTGTTCATTCTGTCCATAGACAATACAGGGAAAACCTGGAAAAATAATGCCATAAAAAGGAAAACGTTTCCCAGACACCATTTAAGGTGAGAATGAACGAGAACAAATGGCAAGTCTACATTAGTTATGCCAGGCTGAATACAAACAGATAGTGTTATTTCACCAAACTACAGCACAGTTAAATAGCTGGCTAGCAGACAGGTAACTGGGGAAGCTCATGTTTTACTGAATTTTATCAGTATACAGGAGAAAACTTCACTTCTTGTGCAATTAAGTGAAAGGAGACTATTCTTCTGTGCACACCTATAGTCTCAGCTTGACACAGGCAGCCTTGAAAGAGAATCCTCTTGAAGAAATTTTGCTGAGAGGAGTTTATATTAGCTCCCACTTGAATTGAAAGCTATTCCACCTGCTATCTGGCAGAAAGGCAACGTGCCTAATTAAAAGCAGACATTTCAAAGACTATGAGTACCCAGCAGGGTTTTGAATACTGAGAGTAGTGAAGGGTTCTACCTCATCTACACACTGTTTCCACCGTTTAAGGACTCTGGAGAAATTAACTAGTGGTATTTGGTTACTATTAATCCTTTTTACAATGGAAAGAGCATCTCAGTAAGTTTTTGGTGCCAAGAACCTGTTGTTTCAAGCAATTCACTAAGCAAGCTCAGATACTGTAAGCCCTCCCTAGTTAAAGCTTCTATGGTTTAATTTATTCCAGAGACTGGATAAGCAATGGTGGGAAGGTGAAAATTCTGTGTTTTGGGATTCAGCTTAGTGGGAGGGAGAAACTGTTTTTCTTTCCAGGCTCAGAAGAGAATCTGATTGCCATAGAATAATTTCTTCCTAGGGAAAAGGTTTTATTGGTATCAGAGACACATTTGTATTTAAGGTTACTAATTCCAAATTACTTTTTCTTCAACAACGATATGTTATTAGATACTACAGATTTATAGTTATTTTACCCCAAATGTAGTCTGTGTTTGCTCACAAATTATTTGTTCTGATAACATTGCTGAGTGAGGGAGTCTAACTTTTTTAACAGAATAAGTGGTAGCAATAAAATGCAAATAATGAGAATATAATTGCCTGCCCACTGTAAGTTTTCCATACTAGGATATTCAGTTAATGAAAATGATCTTTGGTTCAGAAATGGAAAAGCATGGTATGCATTGAAGAAACCCAAATATTAAAAGAAATCACATGCTGATGACATCCCTTATCGGCTATATAGTAACAGAGCTGTCTTGTTCTTCTACGAATGTGAGAACTAATCACCAACTGGTAAAAGTGTATTTTAAATTAATAAACTTAATTCAAACCAGACAAAGGTTTTCATTCATTCTCTCTCATTACAAGCCAGTCCTCAACACAAACATGGACTAGATGACCGCTTCCCATCCCTCCAAGGCTTATTTTTATGCCTCTAAATTAAAGTGAACAATTTTTTTTAAGTATTCTCCTCTCACCTTTGAAATACTATATTTTCACAGTTTTCCCCATAGAAGATAAATTCACATGTATTCTCCCATTTGGTCATTTGAGCATAAGTAATACTTTGCTGCCTTGACTATTTCGTCTACAAACAATACTGTCATTTTCTCAGAAAGTCTGATTCTGGAATGTGTAAACCATGTAATAAAATAGCATTGCTTTTACACAGTTATTCACAAGAACATACGTATTTCCATATGAATAGGTCTGTAGAATCAGGCCAGAAACATGAAAGTCACCATATAAGGATTCATTATAGGACTGAAGAGGGATAACTGCATGAATCTGTAAAACCCATTGTATTCTTGATTGTATTTTGAACCTTCTTTTGTATTAAAGGTTTACAAGTTCTAAAGACACCCTATGAGAATTGCCAGACAGTGCTTTAATAAACATAGATCCTAACTGAGCAACCCTTCTGCACATGCATAAATCCAGTTCATTTCCTCTAGTATCTGATTTCAGCTGAAGTTCAAACCTGTCCGTACAAGGAACTAGCTAACCCCCTGTATAACCAGGACAATAGCAATGAAAAAAATGAGTCAATATAAGTATACAGATAATTACAGTGGATTAAATGGGTGACATACTAGAATGGGATTTCCTTACATCATCCTTTTTCCCTCCACCATCCTAGGTCACTTTCTACTACAGCCTTGTCTTTCTCCATACTGCCAACTTGGAAATCTCATGTGCCTGAATACTCTGCAAAAAGCAGCACAACTTTAAAACTTGCAGTGGTTCATTCCCTGATAAACTATTAGGGAGCTATGTAAGAGTGGTTAGCGGTGACGGAGAGAGAAGAGTTTATCCTGGTGATTCAGAGTTGCAGTGAACACTGTAACCACTTGCAGAGGCTCTCCAACCTTGTTACCTCTGCTACACAGTGCAACAACACCAGGCAATCAGCAGCCAGAGTAACCTTTGGCAACCTAAATGCTCTTAGACATGTCTAAATGAGAGGTAAGGTTTATGTAGCTGCACAAGCGGGGAGAGTCCTGATGATGTTTCTTTTATGGAGTACTTTAAAGGCTGGAACTTACTACAAGAGTGCTCTATGCCTTCAAGTATGTGAATAGTAGATTAGTTGTTTGTTTATGGCAGTCAAAAATAGGTGGCTGGCTAACAGAAGATTTCCTGAGTTTTATGAGATCAATAAAACTTGTTGTTGTTCAGAGCACTTGGCTTTTGCTAGTAGTCTCTTACATCAGCTTTAATCAGGTTTCTCCCTGCATCACTGTAGGGGAGGCAGAACTACAAGTTTCTTCAGCAGCTGTTGCAGAAAGTCCAATCTAAGTCCAGGCTTAATGGCCTGCTGGAGCACCTGTGGATGCATTTGAGTTCTTTGTTGGACTGGGATCAGCCTGGGTGACAATACCTCACCAAGGACACAGGCACCCAGTCCCACATTCTTTGGAGGCATTTCCATGGTGTGAGATCTTTTTTTCCTTTCATGTGATGCTTTTTGTTTTGTTGTGTTGTGTTTTTAAATTGGGGATAAGATCTCCAGAATGAAAACCTGTGATATCCTCTTGTATATGGAAAACTTCATAAATAAGAGCAGATGCTTCTAGTGCAAAGGTATTAGAAAGGCATTTCTTTTGGAAACAGCAGTTAGAGCCTCTTCATAACTATCCTCCCTCTCTTGGATGATGAAATGGTTGAACACTGAGACCTGAGGTGGGAAGGCCCACTAACCAGTTCCTTTCTCTATAAAGTAGACAGTAAAGAGGAATGTGATCCAGATCCTCTCTTGGGCAACTTCTACCACACACCTTGGTTCTGAGTTCAAAACCACTGAGGTCAGCTGGATGACTTCTCTGCAGTTCAGGGAATATTATATCTAGCGTAGACTTGGAAAATGTCAAGGAGGCATTCCTGGTTTTGCTAAGGATGTGGGCTGGTCTCATTAATCACAGCCTTAGAAACAGACAATCAGTGCTACTTTTAAACTAAAAATTTAGAGAAAAGTAGAAAAGAAGGTCAGAAGAAATAATGGGCCCATTTGCATTCAGATGCCATTTTTCACATCACCAAAACATAAAGCAGGGCCTACAAAGAAGAAAGATTTAGTGCTGGCTTCCTTCTAACAAAGCTGGGACTAATGGCATTATAACTTATTTTGTTTTTTAAACCAAAGCTAAAATGAGAGAATAGGAGGAAAAAATCTTACAAACAGAGCTTACATCATGCTCATAGCCTCTCAGGCAGCCTGCGTAACGCGTGCCTCCCTTACCCCTTTCTCCTGTAGGATGGATCTCCTCTGGTTTCCCTGGTTGCTTGTTGTTAAAACAAAGACTGCTGTACACTGTGTATCTTTTCACTGATGACATTGTATTTTTGCATTATTTGGGAACCTGGATACAAATCCACACCTCCAGCAAAACAAATAAACAAATGGAAAAAAAAAAAAACCACAAGGGTCATTTGTTAATGTCAGCCTAGGTAAAACACCCTTTAGAGGCATTTTACTCATCCTTTTACTCTGAACAGCAGAATGAGGTTCTGAACAGGCTGATCATATACCAATGCCATTTGAATTTGGTTTGAGTTGATAGGGAGCAAAATGAATTCATTTACTGCATTATAAAATAAAACATAGTTCAAGATTGAATGTAACCAATGACACTCCCTTTCACTAAGAGTAAAACTTACATTTTGAAGTACATGAAAATTCTTCTTTTTAAAGGTATATGACCATTCAAATTACCTTATTTAGCTGGTTAAAACCTGTTTTAGTTGAAACCCTGGCTTAGGTGAGTCAGTAAATATTTGTACAACTAACATCAGTAAAGGAAAAAATATGCAAGGCAAGTTTGCTTTTGTTTAGGCAAACAGAATTATAAAAATAAAATTGTGTCATGTAAAATGAATGCTTAGTGAAATCTTACTTTTTCAAGTACTGTTATTAGGCAAAGCTATAGATCTGTCAGCATTGTCTTAATATCAAATGCATGAAATAGAACCTTTGCAGTATCATAGCAATAATATTAGTAGATTTGAGAGGTACATGCTTTCAGACATACAATTTCATATTTAAGAAAAAAGTTCTTGAATTAATTTGATACCAAAGAGTTATTTTGTTCCACGATTTCAGAAAAAATTGAGGTAGAGTTGCAGGAAAAGACAAAGTAAGCTAGCTGAGGTCTTCCAGGACAATAAAAAGTCTCGCCTTTTCACAGGTTTTCCACGTTCATCTCTGATTTGGAATTATAAATCCGCATTGCTGGAATTTTCCAAAGCATACCATTGCAGGGGATTATTAAACATATTCCTAAATTATTTGGGAATTTAGAAAACTCCATAGCCATTTCTCAGTGACTTTCAATAGCATTTAGGATTTCCAGAAAGGCTTCAGGTACTTATCTGGAATGTGAGTCTGAGAACCTGAGAAAGTTTTGCTGCCATTTCTCAAAAGCTCTCATATGTCTAGCTGACGTCATGGTGTTGGGTCATAGGCTGGACTTGATGATCTTGGATGTCTATTCCAGCCTCAATAATTCTGCGATTCTGTGATATAGGTAATTTGTAAG
>JAVSBS010007369.1:67210-81940 GCA_033124195.1 Coracias cyanogaster
TTTGTAAGTACTCCAACATCCAAATTGCAAGTTTAGATACTTATGGAGTTTGGATAAGGTTCTGGCATGTTCAGCACATCCTGAATAAGCCCAGGAACTAAAACAAAAAAGAGTCTGAGTTCTGAAAGACTCCTCATTTCTTTTAGTTTTGAAGCCCCTCTTCTTGCCGTAGTTCAGCCATGGTGTCCATCTGACATGACACCAGCCTGCCTGTTCATGTCTTTGTGTGTATTCTGACCACCTGTGAATCTGCAAGCCAAAGAGCTGAAAACCCTACTCCAAACACGTAAAAAAAAGAGAAGGACAAGCCCTGAGCAGTATGAAGTAATGGGGGATTCAATCAGTGTTTAATGAGGGGGCCAGAAGATCCTTAGAGGCATCATTGTTGCCCCCTTCCCTAATGACAGGCAGCTGCCCTGCATCTGCTCCCAGGCTGTGGCAGGGTCTGTGCAGTGAGCAGGGTGACAGGAGGAGGTGGGGGGGCCACAGCAGCACCTCTCCAGCCGTGAGGATAGCACCGACAGCCCTTGCACCTGCTGTGTCTGGGACTGCAGCCCAGTCTTCTCCTGTTTTACAGGCCACCGGTAGGTCTCAGAGGAAACAATTTATTATGATAGGGGTCACTGTGTTCCCAGGTCAGTCTGTTATATCCGTCCTTGGCTACTCACAGAGATGACTTTCTGTCCCTGTTGGAAGGAAAACAGCTTCGTTACTGGGCTTGATTGGGCTCTAGGGGTTTGTCCTCTTCGCATGGCCCTGGCCACGACACACCTGATGTTACAATACCAGCTTTTCTCGGCTTTTTGACTTGGAAAGAAGAGTAAGATGAACTTCCCTGTACTGTGGTGCCGTGCAGCAAATGACTGTGAGTCTCAAATCCTCTGATAAAGAGGACCTTGGAGAAACAGAGATGCCATCCAGGCTCCTTGCTCGATTTAAGTCCCTTTATGAAAAATTCCACCAGTTGTTATACTGATTTCATGTTTATCTACTGAATCTGCATGGCTTCCTGCTGTGACCCTTTGGTGGCCAGAGGAGTAGAGAAATTTGCAATAAAAAAGCGTAACAGTGGCAGGGTATACAAAACTAGCTTTTGAAAATGTTTATTTACCAAGTACAGTGCTAAAAGCAGATTATCTACAGATTTTTATGTATATACAAGATGCACTGGATATTTTAGTGCCATTTTGCTGAGGACCTTCATCTTGGAGGATTATCTGGTTTCCAGAAAACTTCTGATCAAAAGTTGCAGTCTCTTAAATCTACAGAAGCAGAAATTAGCCTTTCCAGGTACTAAACCTGTATTTACGTTTAATTTAGGAACTTTTATTCTTTTCATGCTAAACAATGAGAAAAGGTCCCAGACATTCAAAAGAAAAAAAACCCAACCACCAACAAATGACTTGTAGCCATTAGGCTGAAGGTAACTTTTTATTTTGTGAAGTTATTTTTCAGCAGTCAGTCTCCTGCTTCCCGCCAAGTAGTAGGCCCCATCTCATCCCTGCTACCTCTACAGCTCTGTAGCAGGGAAGGACTTCCAGGTAGAGCAACAAGTCAAACATGTCCTTCCCTGAGGGATGCTGCTGGAGGCAAACAGCCTCTTGGGCATTGGAAAGAGGTGGAAAGAACCAGCCAACCCATAGAGCCCAGGCAGCAGAAAGCCATGCTACTTGTGCTGCCAGAGTAGAGAACGGTATGTGCCTGCAATGGAGAGAAACACGAATCCAGAGGCAGCACGTTTTAGTGACATTTTAAGAAAACAGCTGCCAGTAGGAGGTAGGAGAGCTGGAAAGGGCAGAGTGTAACAAATGCACTGAAGGGTCACAAAGATCTGCGAGCCTTTTGCAAAGGTTTTGCAAAAAGATCTCCCAACCTTTCAGAATGGTTTTCTTGCCTGCTTTAGTGGAGGCAGTTAGAGGGATAAAAGAAAGCAAAGCAAATACAGGTTGAACATTCACAGTCACTAGATACTGTTAACAATCATTAAGCAGTGTCACCTGAGTCAGCAAAATACCAGTTGTCTCAGCCCTAGACTAGAACACTACCTAATAACCTTTCGGAGTACACCCTTTTCTACAAAGACACAGATCGTTGTTCCTGTTTTCATTTTCTAGTGGGTTTTTCAAAGATACAGACGGTACCAACATAATGTGAAACACACAGTCATCTGACACATTCTGACTTTACAGAAAAAAACACCAGAATGGTTATTCTGCACTGGTTTTTAACTGTAATAAAATTTTCATAATCAGCCAGTAAACCTCCCATAGAAAGATTTCCTACTACCACTTTTCTCCTACTTCTGTAAAAGTGCTGTGAAAAAGGCTGGTAAATGATGAGTTCAAATTGCATTTCAGTAACATAAGTAGGCTGCCAACAAAAAGGAACTTTACCTAAAGCATCTTTCTGAGTCTCAAACAAAACAAAGTCTATCTTATCTCCACATCAGTTTACACGGTGTAATCCAGAATTCTTCTATGTTTCATTTTGTTTGAAGAAGTAAAAAAAGGTTTTACAGGAATTTCCCTTTTTTTAAAAAATGACCTAATTAGTCCCAAATTTTGCATAGATTTCAAACAAAAGATCAAGTGCAGTGAGACATAGCCATTCTTTGCTTTGTTTACCCATCTGTTTCTCTGCATTTGGAGCAAGGAGGAAGCATGGCAGAACTATTTAATGCAAATGGTACTGAGAATATGGAACAACTTACCAGTGCTAGGAGCTAGTGAAGAGCATACATGTGTTCAAATTACCGGAGATTTGTTTCTCTGGTAGGGAGGATTGAGGGATGAAAATGCAAAACCATGGGATTCAGCTAAACTAAACAAAGGAATTGATACTATATTTTGGACCGGATGCCTTTTTCCTGAAAACATTTTGCTTCCAAATGATTCAGGTGCAAACTTGTTGTCTGCCGAGACTGAGAGCCAAGCGCCCTTGATATTGCTTCTGGCTGTGACACGTGACTGCAGGCAGCAGGTTTCTAGTTGTTTTTCTTCTGATGCAAGTCTTACTTTTTTATCTATAAAGTATGTGCACTGGGAAAGGAGTCCTACAGGCTTCAGCTAAAGATTGGATTTTGGCCAGGCCTGAGTGGGTACAAAGGAAGGGAGAGAAAGATGGGCCAAGTGTGGGGGTTGTTAGTAAACTGCTTCATGTTGAACAGGGAGGCTTCTGGGTGCAAGGAGGCTCCCTGAAACCAGCTGTAGATTAAGCATCAGTTCTGTAGAAAAATCTGTTGGGCAAGAGCAATGGTTATGCCACCTGCATAATATAAAGCAGAAAAACACATACTCTTCTGAGGCAAAACTCCTCTGACTTCCACTGAGGCAACGTAACTCTGAATCACCTGAGGACTGAGGTTTACCTACAAGGCATTATCTCAGCCCAGATGATTGCAAGGGCTTTGATATTACCTCAAACATAGAACTGAGCTAACATGTCTGAAGGACTTCTAAATTAGAGCTGGCTCAAATCCAGGCAGTTCGGAGCATAAGCAAAGGAGCCTCAGCTCTGTCTGAAGTGTCCGTATAGATGGATTCTCAGATAGGATGCTCTGAAGTGTTGCCTCTTGTGGTTACAGTTAGCATGTGGGTGGCTGAGTTCTCTGAATCACACATTGTAAAAACAGCAGTTTGACAGTTCCATTAACAATATAGATGCATTTGGTTTCAGTATGAAAACGCTTCTTTTTGGAATTCCCCAGATCTAAGGAATGGGTTGAAGGGAAAAAAAAGAATCTGATTCAGAACTTGAAAGGAATTAATGTCTTTCCCACAACATTCACTACTGGGAAACATTACTAACTTTTACTATAAGAGCTATTGACCAATAACTCCTAGTGTTTCCCTGGTAGTCCAGCAAAGTATAAGTAAAGAGGCTGGAGAATGAGAGTGTTTAGCTTTCCAACATTAAAAAATAAAATGAAATCCCACCTTGTGCAATACCGAGTGCCTTCAAATCTGCAGGAAGAGCTGGAAACCCGAAATAATCGCAGAGCCATTCACCAGGCCATGTGAACACAGGGTACTCACACCGCAACATAATGAAAGCCATCAGAGCTCCAGCTTCATGTGGCTTTCACGGACCCACAGTGTCTGCTTGCTCTGTTTTGGAATTTTGCCTGTGCCCCATACAAGTCACTGCTTAAAGAGAAATATGTAAAGGAGTCACTCTGGGTTTACAGAGCAGGAACAGCAGGAACATCTGAGCTGAACTATTCCAGGTGCTTGTTAAAACAGGTTTAGCCAAATGAGAGAGAAGGTCCACAAGGGTTATACTGTAGAGAACAGACAGTCTGATATGCCATTGCTTTGAAGTCTTTTCAGTCATTAATTTCCGTATGTGCAAACAGGGAACAAGACTGCTGCATCGTAATTCCTTGGCTAGTTATAATGGGGACTACCCCATACAGATTTAAAAAAAAGGACACAACAGAATATAGGGCCTCACTCAGCCTTTACCTCCACGGAAAAGTACAGCTTGTGCACAATGACATGCATCAAGGCTTTTTGTCAAGGGTATGCAGATTTTCCTTACCCACTAAATGTTTTCTCCTTGATACTTAAAACCCAACAGTAAGTGAGACTGCTATACTGATCTTCATTAGAAATTGGTGTGAACTAGACCGGTGAGTGGAGTGATGAGTTAAAGATCACAAAAAAGTGTAGACAGATGTTCTAAGTAAGACAAAAAGCCCTGCAATGAGAATTTACAAAGAAAAGCTCTTCCAAAGATACAAACAGGAAAGGAATGGGTTTTTTACGTCTTCATGAAGTACAGGAGGGAGGTGCTATCTGAGCCCTGTAAGTAGAAACTTGTATGAGCAGACAAAACAGAGCTGGAGTGAGGTCACATCTTTGTCAGCGCCACTCAGGAAGCCTGACTTTGCTCTGTGGGACCCCAACAGCGATGTTCTAGACAGCAGCCCTGAGTCTGAATGACAAATGCTTCAGTAGACAGAGGATAAGTATAAGGAAGTGACTATAAACAGAGAACTATTATTCAGCCTTTATTATAGTGTAGCTGCTCAGTGTGGTTCATGTGGATTTGCCTAGGCGCAGAAAATATGCAGCAAACTTTGACAGTATTGAAAACGGGTAGACCTCAACACGTGATTGTAAAGACGCACTTATTATCAAGCCAGACTTTTCTGCTACATACCAAAGAACACAATTCTTGGCACAACACAATGTAATACTTTTACCAGTGACCTGGTAATAGACATAAAAATCATAAAATGAGTTTGGAAGGCAGTCTAAGCTTTGAAATGGGCTTGACCCTGACATGAAGAATTTAGGATCCTGAAGAGTAAGCATTGAGCAGAGCAGTACATCTGTAAACAAAGGCCCTAGAAGAGGAACATTCTCTCCAGAGAAGCAGGGACTCTTCAAAAGCAAAGGGAGAAGCTGCTGCTGTTAATCAGCTAATGTGTGTTCCTCATGTGGGGCTCTGCCCAACAGAGTTTTGTCAAGTCATGTTGTACATGTATTTTACATTGGCATGAGCAGCATTGCTTTGTCCAACTGCAATATCCACAGCTTAGAGAGAATTTTGATAAATTGAAGGAGGCTAAGACAAAGACCCTAAGAATGACTGAAGTACTGAAAAACAGATATTTGTATAGTCAGAAGGTCCTTATTGTGTTTTACCTTCCCAAAGAAAATATTAGAGTGACATGGCTATTGTCTATGATTTTACTGACTAAGAAAGAGAAGTAGCAGATCCTTCAGACTAGCAGGCCAAAGTTTAACAAGGTGAGATGGCTGGGCACTGCAGCTGAATGAATTCAGATTAGAAGTCAGATGAAACTTTTTAACAGTTAGGGTTAATAAGCATTGGAACATCTTACCAAAGGCTGTCATTTCTTCCCTGGAAATATCAAAATACTGCTTTTAATTAGCCAAATGGGTCAAGCTGAGTATTTTGGGTGTGAACACATGGCCTTTCTCAAGCCCAAACGTACATTGACTCCAAACTATATGTGTAAACTCCTGCACGTACACCTGGAGGCTCAGGTCTGCGAGCTTCCCAGTGGCAGCAGGGGAAGAGGCTCAAGCACAAACTACCCCTTAATGTCCTCTGCCTTCCCCCTGCCTTGGGCACAAGTCAGCAACCAAAGAAGGAGGTAGCAAGACTGACAACAGGCTGCCATACAGCTGCCAAACACAAAGACAGTGCAAACACTCATCCCTCATCACACAACAGCAGCTGGAATCTTGTGGTAGATCCTGCAGGGATCATACCAGTCGATTTTCCAGGAGGAAAAGGGTGGGGTTTTGTTGGGAAGGGTCATGGGTGGGACATTGTTTTGTTATGTTTTCTTTTAAAACATGTCACCATATGGTTTCCGTGTTTTGAAGTAGTGAACTCCTGCTCTGTGCAAAGGAGAACGGTTTTCCTACACAGGGTATGGGTGAGTTTTTATGAACCATGGAAAGTCATGCTGTTCGTTGGCAAGGGCTTGAGTACACACATTTTTCAGTTCATATTGGAGAATATAAAACCCAGTAAACATTAGGGAGGAAAGAAGGTTGCCTGGTGTGGCTATGATCTGGACCATGACATGCACATTTCAAAATGTCCTCTTGGGAGAAAAAAAAATCTGGAAATTCTGCACATAGGGAGGCAGAGAATTGGAAGGGTTCTGAGAAAGAATAGGTAATTTGGGAAACAGACTTGAGGCTAGGATGAAATCCTGTAACTCAGGCTACATAGGAGAGCAAAAGTTTGGGTTGATTTAAAGGTTTCTTGCCCTGTTCTCCAAACACTTTGAAAGGTAGGCTGCCTTCATTGCTGCACGTGTTTTGTACGCTGCTTTGTAATCTATTCCAAGTCACAAGAGGTAAGAATGACATTTTGTAGTGTGATGTATAGTGGAGGTAGTATTATTGTCTAGTGGACCTGCTCTGTTTTTCCTCCCGCTGAAGATCATGATAGCTGGATTTTGAAAGGACTAGTTGTTAAGATGAACTGAAGGTCAAGCTATTCTCTGCTCTGTGCACACGTTATATCTGCTAGGCACTTCATTTGTTTATTTCTTTGCAAAATTATTTGCAACGTGGCTGCTGAAGATTTTCAATATTCATATTTGATTATATTCTGGGTGTCCAGTAAAGAGGGAAATAATTTCCTGTGGTATATTGCAGTGTCATGTAATAGAGCTCTGGGGGGATTTAACCATTCCTTTTAAACACACCCCCTCCCTGAACAATGATGAAAATAGAGTCATGATACTTTGCATTTTCCAGCATTTAACTTCCTGAAATGGAAACCATAATGAAATATCATGCACGCTATAGTACTGTATGGTCAGGAAAACTAGACAAAGTCTTCCATTGTACCACTCTGGTTGTTACGGGAGAGGATCTGCCTACTTTGGTGTAACAGGATGTACTGCATATTTTGTAGTTTTGCCCGGTGCTCCAATCCCTGCGGGCTAAACCTTTTCAACAACAGCAATAAAAGAAGAAAAAGACTGGGGCCCTTCTCTTACACCACTTTTATTTTAGGGGGATATTAAATACAAAGTTTCACTCTCAGTGGAAATTGTCCAACTGACTCCAGGATACTGTGTAATCATTAGGAACTGGAAAAACTCAAAATGCCTGTCTGTAGTTACTTGGATAAGACCTGCTGGGTGCATTCCAGAAATGAATATTGCAGCTGTGATGAGACTTTTGTTGGTCTCTTCTTTCAGGGTGAATTGTGCCTTTATGTCCAAGGCCAGCATAAGCCTGATGCACCATTTGAGACCCATTTAAGCCCTTAAAATAAGACTAGCATAGCATTTTAATGTTACATGGACCTCCTGACCCTTTTGATGGAAGTGCATGCATTGTAAGACATGTGCTAAAAATATATTCAGAAAACTACCTCCCTGTCTTACATATGCATTCTCTTATCATTTCTTCATATGGCATCCTAGCCTGCAAAAGTGTCTAAAAAATTTGCATCTGAAAAGGAATATTATGTAACCTTCAGCTGACACTGCAGCCTGTTTGTGTCCTTCTAATGTTCCTCAACAGTAGTAGCAGGACCGTTCACTCTAGGAAGCAGTGCAGATGGATAAGAGGAGTTCTGGACAGCAGAACAATTGGTGCCAAGGACATGACATCCACTTAGTATTGACTTTAGGTGGATTTATTTTGGTCTAGCTCTAGTCTAGTCCTATGCCTGGTATGCCCATGGAAACTTACCTGCAGGTTTAGTTTCATCCCAAAGAAATCCTGTTTGTGTGTTCTACGACCCCTACCTGGTGCAAATCAAAGCACAGTAAGTAGAGATTATAAGGAGAGTCACTCCAAAAGCACATTCCTGATCCTATCATAGATGCACCCTGTGTGCAACTACATGCCCTCTTAGACAATATAAAAGACAAACAAGTGCTCACAAAATGATCCTACATGTGGATTAATGTTACAGAACTATCTGTGGAGAGAGCAAGTTCCAGGGTCTCCACGTTTCCCTCCCATGGGAAAGATTTCTATTTTGAGTGAAGACAAGCCAGATGAAGCTTTGTGCCAAGCAGTGGTGCCACCTGACAGCGCTCCCCCTGGTTCCTGCCTCAGAGGACCTGCAAAGTTCTCTCTCTCCAGGTTTCAGGGCAAGCAGGATTCAGATGGAAAAATCTGTGCACACGGCAACATTAACTTGATATCTTAAGTGGTGCAGTGTGTGTGTTAATGCCAGGTGAGATCTGGCAAGTGAAAGTTTGTTTTAAATTTCTCTTTAATCACTCTTACAGTTTTAACTTTGAAGTCTAGGGAAGTACATTTTCTGGTTTATGCCTCAGATGACATGGAAAAAGATATTCCACCTACAGTACTGGAATATCATTTATAGATGTGTAAATTCATAAAGCTACGCCTCTAACAGTTTGCCCACATGGAACTACCCCAATTTGCATCAACTGAGAACTTGACTGAAAAGAAAAAAAAAAGAAGAAGAAAAGAATATTTGAGGCATTTATTATAATTGTCCCAGTATTTCAGATTCAGCTATTTCAGAATATATGCAAGAACATATATCCAGCCTATGTGCAAAAAAGAACAAACAAAATTTGGGTAGAGGTGAGGGGAGGCTATTTGCCTGCTAAAACAGTATTGAATTAGCTTTTGTTTAGAAGTGGATCATTAAAAATTTTAAGGCACATAGCTGGCTGAAAGGCTGAAAAGGAGCTGAGAGGACAGGGAGAAGATAAGCATGCAAATCTTTGGAAAAATATTTAAAGAAATAATGATAAAAAGCAGTAAAATTTGGAGGCGTACAAGAATACTTGGATTTATTCAAGTTCTGGTTTTCTACTACAGATGTTCTGCTAACTAGAGCAGAGATGTTCAGAGACCACATATTGGCTGTAAAATTCTAAGACTGAGATTAATTAAATGTCTGCTGCTCCTCACACAAACTAGACTCCAGAGTTTTTCAGGCCTTCCAGTCTTCTGAACGAACAGCTGTTGAATACATCATGTGCATATCTTGCGCTCTTAAAATGTATTTTTATAACAAGTGTCATTTTTTTACAAGGAAAGTTTAACATCTTACCCTTCCTCTGATTATCTTGCTGCTGCTCAGTAAAAAAAAAAAAAAAAAAGGATAAGGATTTGATACTTACGATACTAACATCTGATACTTCCTGCAGAGCACTGCCTCCACCCAACATGTGTTTTTAAACAAAATTCATAGTAGGTTCAACGGTCACAATTATTCACTTATGTTACGGTTTATGTGAGCTCATTTCTTGCATCAGTTGTTGGAAGGTGAGGACCCCATTCCAGTCTATTCTGTAGGTTAATACCTACGAAATACTATTTCTTATTTGTGTCTTCTATTCCTTCTGACTGGACAATGTCATAGCTTCTTTTGATCAGTAAACTCACTCCTCCTCTGGATCCTGCTACGCAGGCAAGAGGTATACTTTTATTATGTGATATATTTTTATATATGATTATTCTTGCAGAAATCTCTTTTCCTCCTCCATAAGTGGATACCCTAACAACCTGATTTCTAGCCAGGCAGGCCTCAGACAGTTTCCTATTTTAATTTGATACGATACCCACAAATTCACAATATTCTTGTGTTGTTACACTAAAACAATACAGCTATTTAAACGGTGCCCAACCCGGCTTTAACACTACACCCCTTTACGGCTGCCTCCTTAGCTCTTATAGAAAAATGAAGCTGATGTCAAACATAAAATTTTCAGCCTGCTGGAACTGTTATATACTTGATACATTACTTACACATGCCACTTATAAAAACATAAACCCCAAGCCAAAGGCGTCTCCTTCGCTCCCACATGGCTGTAGTTGAAGAAGATGTCATTGACCATAAAGAAGCAAGTAAAACATTTTGCCTTAAAGCTACAGTACTTTACACCAAAAAGACTTGCATTTCTTACCAAGTATGACTGCCTTAAGCTCATGAGTTTATTGTAACTTAAGATATTTCTATTCTAAACCTGGCCAATTACAACAGCTATGGGTGGTCATATGTAGTGGTGGCTTGTGAGGGGCACAAAGGTACAACCTGATTAATGCCGTCCAGGAACTTGCCCACTGAGGAACACTAGCCTGTGTCTTCATTCTGAAAATACTTCTTAATTGTTTTTCTGAGGTAGATGTTACTTGACCTTTAAATACATAATTTAGGACCTACAAAAAACCTTGGACTGGGCTCCTTAGAAATACCAGCTGTATGTGGAGGAAATACCAGACATGGAAATGAGAGAACCTGTAGCCCATAGCAAGCTTCCCACTACTGCCTTTGCCACGTGCAATATGAGAAGAATGAAGAAGTTAGCTCAGTCTCCAGAAGCACTCAGTTCCCAATGTGTCTGGTAAGACTGGCAGGAAGGATACACTAATAATGGTGATTTTAGCTTATTTATCAACCACAAACCCATTCAGTATCAACAAGCAAGTTAGAGCCAGTCAAAACGACTGCCAGGAGGTCTCCACCTGAATGGGTTTTCATAGCCTTCAAGACACGAAAAGACACATAGACCAAATAAGGGATAATGCTGACTACGCTGCTGTTCCAGGGTGGGGGTCAAAGGCTGCATAACTTATTCCAAATGCCAGTATATCTAGTCCTTTACAGAATGCTAACCAAAATATTCATCTTTAAGAGTTCTTTGCAAAATTACTTATAATGGGTATTTTATTTAATAAGGAGCACTTCAGAAATAAATGCCTTCAGTGGTTTTAATACATCACCATAGGAAGGCTTTAAAATTAATAGACTCAAACATTACAATCTTAATGTTTGTATTGTTAAAGCTGCTGACGACCAATAACCACAGCAGATTTGAGAGGCAGCAAAGTAGCACTGATAGATTTCTGGGCGATAAAGATTCTAATAGCCTCCTGCTGCAGGCAAGCTTGACCTTGCTGATAGGCATATTGAAAATGTCCCAGAAAGTTAACAGAGGCTTTTAATTCTCAGGAGGGAGGGACAAAGCTGTCACATGTTAAGAAGTGTGTTGCTACAGGCTCTTGAACAGGAACATACTCAAACCTGAGTCCAGTTCCCAGCTATAGGCCTGTGCTGATCACAATTCTACCAAAGGTTGTTTGGTTGATATTGCTTTAGAATACATTGAGCATGCAATTTTCTTGGGAATACACAGAAATGTCAGACACTCCTAACACCAGAACAATAAAAGCCGAACAGATATTTTTTTAAAATTCCAAAGAGGAAGAATTAATTTAATGGTCAAAGACAGGCAGTGTTGGGTAAGGCAAATCTGCGAGGCCTCAACTACTGTCAAGGGGCTGCAGGCAGACACAGGACTAATTTGTTGACATCTTGGATTCATGGATTTCTACCCCTATTAATGTGTCTGAGAATTCAAAAAGAGGTGATATAAAACAAGACCCTTCTCTAAGACAGTTTGAAAGACATATGGATAAAATGATTAGCAACATTGTTGATAATTCTGTGTCTCTCTCAAGCTATTCCTTCACATGAGTGCTTATAATGCTTAAAGCAGTATTTCTTTATGTGGCTAAAATTCTATATAATCAGGAATCCTCAGCTACCGAGGCTGTTACTTGAAGGATCCGAAAGTGTTTCAGGGACAAACTCAGGGGATGAAACACAACCTCAATGAAAGCAGCTTGCAGCTCCCAGAGATTCTAGAGGACTGCCTCTTTTTACATCAGGACTGAATTTAGTCCAAAAAGTACAAAACTTGTGTTGTCCCTTAAAAAGCTAACTGAGGGTTTGTGTCTGTCTATCTCTCCGCTGTGAAAGGTCAGCTTTGAGATTTCTAGGTCAGAACTGCTTGACATGGATTTAGTGTCATCCACAACTTGGGACATGCTAACAGGCTTTCTTGTGTAAAGGCAATGCTCTAACTAACTGTAAAAAGAGGCTAAGAGGGCAAAACTGGGAGGAAAAAGAAGATGGTTCATTCAAGTAATTTATTCTTAAACTTCAAGACCCTCAGACTACAACAAGGTTCCTCATGTTGAATGAGACATGACTGACCTATCTTTCCATTATTGCACTGCTGAGTTATTACAGTTTTGAAACATAAATAGGAAAGACTTCGTCATCTATGGGGCAATCTGCACAGCCTAATTTGTACCTTCCTGGAAAGCCTAGATCCTTACTTGATAAAACATGGCATTGTGGAAGCTTAGCCATCTTTCCCTGTCATTTGGGAAATCAAAGACAACACAAGAGATGAGCAGTGAGATGGACCATTTAATTACTGCCAATCCTTCTAAGCATTCCTGTTTTTCCTAGGCTATACAGCCAGACAGTTGGAATTATGCTGTAGCATGGGAGAACATTACACTAGCCTCTTGCACACATTATGCCTTTTCATTGACAAACTAACACTTCTAATGAGAGTTTCTGAAGTCGTTATCCAAACTACCTGCCTTATCCCAGATCTCATCTTCAGCATCTCTCCCAGAGGTATCTGGGATTTTGCACCCAGACATATATGCAAATCCAGGGGTTGATCAGGTCCCAGTGAAGTCAATAAAAATATTTTTCACGCTGAACAGGTATCTAGTAGCTTCAAATCAAAAGTAAAAGCCATCCAAGAAAAAGTAGGAGGCAAATTACAGGTTCTTTTTTAAATGGAAATACGCTTTCTTCTTCTCGCTCCCTCCCTTTAATATCTTTTCGACTTTCTTGACTTTGTAACTAGTTTAAAGTAACTGAGAAAATGTTGAAATTTTAAAACGTTTAATAGTCATGGACCAATGGCCAAAAAGTGTCACGTGACCTTCCTGATATATAACTCTTAATTTAGGAACTTACTGACTCCAGTCAAGAATTTTTGGTGATGATAAAGTACTGAACTGTAGAAAATGGAAATACCAGAAGGCTGAGAAACGAACTTTTGTTCACAGGCATCACCATTTCCGGAAAAATGTAAAAAGAAGAAAGAACACCTGCAAAACTTTGGGGCATTAAATATTTCACAGGCATAACCTCAGGGTTATGATAATGTAATCATTTACATGGGAATATTAATTTTTGAAACGGTTGATGCATTAGTTAACCGGCTCTTTACGGAAGTGTCGGACCCTTCTGGAAGCTACAGCTGGTCCGCCATTCTCTGTGCATCCCACCACCACGGTCCTGGCTCTGCAAAGCGTTACAGGCGCGCACAGCGGTCCCCGCCAGACAGAGCGGTCGGGCTGAGATGCTGTTGGCCGGCCAGGCCGAGAGCGGAGCGCTGCATCCCCCCGGGAGCCCTGCGGCCGGGGAGCACCTGCTCCCGGCACCGGCGGTGGGACGCGGGGCGGGGACCCGCCGCGGTCAGCGCTTCTGCCTCCCGTGCGCCTGACTCGGTGCAAGGCAAGGCTCCTGGTGATGCTGGGCCAGCGGAGCCCGACTCCTCCGGGGTCCCGCTCCTCTCGCCTTGCCGGGGCGCAGGCTGCCTGCCCGCCCTCGGCCTCTGCAGGGGGCGAGCTCTTTGCCCCTCGCCAGCGTTGAAGGTGGAAAGGGCAGAGGGAAAAAACAAGCGCCGGCATCTGCCCGTTGCGGCGGGGGCACGAAGCGGGGCAAGGAAGACGAGGGGACGGGGGGAGCTGGGTGCGTGTGTCAGCGTGGGGGGGGATGATCCAAGTACCCGAAGTCACCCAAAAGGCCGACGCCGGCAGCGACTCATCCCCGCCCGCCCGCCCGCCCTCCTCCGCGGGGGCTCGGCGGGGAATCACCGCCCGCCCGAGCTGACAGCCCTGCCGCGACCTCCTGACAGGCTGCGCGCAGGCGAGCCGCGGCCGCCCAAACAAAGGGAGGAAGTTCGGTGCTGCCGCCGACCCGGGGAAGGTGCGGGCGCAGCCGGCGAGCCGGGACCCGGCGGGGGAGCGCCCCCGGCCCGGCGCTGCCGCCCCGCGTCCCCGGCGGGCTCGGAAATGGCCCGGCCGGTTCCCTCCCCGCCGAGAGCCAGGCGTAAACCTGCCTCCTCCGCGGAGCACCGCGAAAGGAGCGGCCGGCCCCGGCAGGAGAGAGGGGGAAGCGGGCAGGACGTGAGGTAAGCGCGGCTCCGCCGACCCCGGCCAGCGGTGACACCTCAAACCGCGGGTGACGCGGTGCCTTTCAGCGACTCGAGGGAAATCTTGCCTTTTTCACACACAAACATTTCTTCTCCCGGTCTCTCTGCCCTCCCCGGCTTCCTCCCGCTCTCCCTCCCCTGCCTCCCACTTTCTACAGAAGATGCTGTTCCAGAAGTAGCTCTGCAGCTCCTGCTGCCCCAGCGCT